>BQNB010007507.1:0-14295 GCA_026074375.1 Tanacetum coccineum
AGAAGATGAGTATATAGCTGCTTCAGACGCTTTTAAAGAGGCGGTTTAGGTTAGGAAATTCATTTCTGGGCTAAGAGTTGCTCCACAATTGAAGAACCCATAAGGACGTATTGTGACAATACTGGAGCCACTACTATAGCTAATGAATCAGGAATCACTAAAGGTGCTAGACATTATCGTGCCAAAGTTTACTACCTTCATGAAGTTATAGAATTTGGTGACGTTAAGATAGAAAAAGTTCACACATATGATAACTTAGCTGATCATTTTACTAAGGCATTGTATTTTCCTAAGCATTCAAAACATACTAAGAATATAGGAATGCTTCCAGCCGTAGTCTCATGTAAATCTGTGTTTTTATTAGTATTTGGAAAATTAGGATTGTAAGACAATTTTTACTTTCTGATGAATAAAGATATGTTGTATTTGTTTTCATACATATAATAATTGTTGTCCTATATTTTCATGTTTAATCCTTGAATGGTTTTATCATTCTAAATATGTCCATTGTCGGTTAACAATATGGGAATATTGTTACATTAAGACAAGTGTGAGTGTTGGTTGTATCATTTGAATACATGGATGGTTCTCGCCAAACTCATATTTTATTCACACGGGATGCATATTGGACACCCCAACCTTTGAATATTTACTTTTGGATCCTTGTCTTGGGTAAGATATTGAAAATGGTTAAATAAGTAATCCTAAGACTTGAGATGCAAACAAGTTCTGCATGTGTGGATATCACTTTTTTTATTATAAGTCAAACGCTAACCTAAAAAGGGTAGTTATAAAGGCTATTCTTAGAAGTGATGTGAAGCAGCATCCACAACACTTATAGTCAATATAGAATTTGTTCCTTCACTTAATATGTGCAGAATGATACCATAGGCCCTCTTCAGAATTAATCAGATAATTGTATGGCCGTACACAAAGGGTAATTTAAGATGATTCTTAATTACATTTGGTATATCTGATTTAATTTTGATAACGAGAATCTAAATGGTTAAACTATAAGGAATGAGTTAGGATCCATATCCATGGTTTAATGGTATTTGTAACAAATAGATGATGATAGCAAGAAATACATAACCATTATACTGAGAGTATTCTTGAAACTTCATCTCATGTATTTCTAATTTTAAAAACAAATGAGAGTGTTGCTAGACATTTTCGTTGTTAGTATAAATGGAATTTGCTACTCCAACTCCCAAGTGGGAGCTGTTGAAATGTGGTAGTTGGATTCGCATGTTATGCAACTAGAAGTACGTGAGCCTATTGGGGGCACACACATTAAGACACGAAGAGTGCGTTTATTATATATATACTTCGCGAAATATGTATTTAAATGTTTGTTAGTTTCCATTATTAGTTTATAACTAATTTAACGGATATTTAAAAGTAAACCAAAGTGACTAAATTGACAAAACACAAACCTTGTGGGTGTTTAATGTTTAGCCGATCCATAAGGGTTTTGTGAAGGGTGTTTGGGTCGGTTTAGGAGAGGAGTAAAAGGAAAGAATTGTGGTTTCCTTGTTCACCAAGGAATAGGATTGAGTGCCTATATAAACACCCATATCCTAGCTTACAATTCATACGATTCAAAATCCTAATACCTAATAAGATATTCGGTTCACTCCTCACTCCTAAAAACCAATCGACTTAAACCCTAAAAGGGTTTTTTGTTTATTTTTGTTTCCTTAAGATTTTTGGTAAAACCCTAAAAGGGTTCTTTGTTGCGATTTGAATTCCCACAAAGCTAGAGGACAATTCTAGGAGCTTCAAGGTTTTGGTTTACTTGTTCTCCAGGTCGATAACAGTTTAGAAACCACAAGGGTTTCGGTTTTTTGATTTTTGGTTCAATCGAATTAGACAAAACCCTGACTAGGGTTTGCTGATTTTCAATTCAAGAAACAAGAGGTGTAACACTTGGTGTTTGAGACGTGAAGTAAAGACTAGCATCTTAGCGTACTTGTTTGACGTGTTATGTGAGCAACCGTAAAGGTGTTAAATTAATCACTAAGATTTAAGATCAAGATTC
Organism: Tanacetum coccineum; assembly: GCA_026074375.1. Taxonomy (NCBI): domain Eukaryota; kingdom Viridiplantae; phylum Streptophyta; class Magnoliopsida; order Asterales; family Asteraceae; genus Tanacetum; species Tanacetum coccineum. Next base: position 2,042 of record BQNB010007507.1, read on the forward strand.
TCGTTTATTGACTTTTGTCATTAAACATAACGGTTAGTTTTTCTTACCTTATTTGTGTGTTAATCTTTGATATCAAACTAGATCCATCTGTTGCGTACTCGTAGTAAACATGGTTTACTAGTTGCAAAATCCCAACATTGACATCCCTATATTAAATGGTAAGGGTTTATTAATATAAAGTTAATTATGTTAAATTAAAATAACAGTTAGAAACTTATGATAATATCGATGTTTTAAAATTCAAGTTGAACCGTGAACCGGATCGGAGACCGAACCGGATGTAATCGGGTTTTTTATTGTTTCAGAACCGGATTGAACCGTCGATTTTTTGTTGACTCGGTTTGATAAACCCGTCCGGGTCATTACTTTTTAAAGGGAACCTAAGCATTTTTTTTACATCAACTTTTCTACGTTTAATTGACAAACTGAAATAATGATGACCAATGTTGATTAAAATATAGTTAAAAACTATTTTAAAACAACAAAAAAATATTTTTTTTTATTATAATCTATTATAACTTATAATATACGTTGATTGTACTTACAAATCTTTTATATAATCTAGAGTTAAGTACATAGATCGTCCTTGTGGTTGTCCCAAAATTGCAACTTTCGTCCTAAAAGTCCTGAAATTACACTAGTCGTCCTTGTAGTTGTCCATTTTGAGTTGACCAGTCCTTTGACCGTAACTCCATCCGAAATTTTGTTATCTTTTTCTCTTGTTAGGGGTCAAATGGGCAGATCACAATAATTGCCACCTCAAGGACTAACGGTGTTACCATATAACTCCCACATAAGATCTCCCGCCAAATCCCACTCGGTATAACTCCCTCGATACATCGCTCAATTCCCACTTATCCCAATCCAAAACTACTCCCAAGAACCCTAACCTCTAAGATCAATGACCTTATGTTTTTGTAGGCTTCCGGCAGTCACCCAAACATCCTGGACTGATGCTAATCCAGGTCGCAGGTTCCTTGGCTGCCCACATATTAAAGGCCAATGTTGTATTTTTTTTTACTGGTTGGATCCTCCCATGTGTCAAAGAGCATTGATGATAATACTGGGTTTGTTAAGGGCGAGGAATAGGTTGGAAGCTGACATGATGGTGCTTGTGCAAGCTAGCATTTGCCCTTTTCCTACTTTTATCTTAGGTCTAGTGGATCTGTGTTGGTGTACTTTGATGGAAGTTGTAGGATGATGATGTAGGTTTATCTCTATGATCTTAGATGATCTTGTTTGTTGTTGTCTGATGTTCTTTATGTAAGAACCAATTGTTTTGGTATATTAGTAATGGAAATTGGTCTCTATTATATACATTGTTTGTATTGTTTAGCATTTAGTTTTGTTCAATGGTTTTGTAAGACTTTAGAAGTCAAACTCAATAACAATAGCAACACAATGTACACTCTTAACAACAGTTGACTTTAGAAGGTCTAAACATAAATTTAATACTCGTAACCAAACATAGAGTCAACCAAATAGAATACTTCTAACCAAACATATACCAAACACAGAGTCAGCCAAACACAGAGTTATTGCATGACAACTAGAGTTATAATCCTAATTACATGAAAGTAAACAGAATTCATATTGTTCAAAGATCCATATGTTTCTTGGTCTTTCTTTGTGATCCAGAAGCTGGACCTACTATTGGTCCCTGAAAACCTTGCCTTGGTCCTTGTTTTGATGTGCTTTGTGCTGCACTAGGTTGACTTAAGGCATTCTTTGCATTAGCAGCTTGACTAGAGACCTTCTTTGAACCAGCAGCTTGACCAAAGACCTTCCTTGCACCAGCAGCTTGACTAGATACATTTGTTGCACCAGCAGCTTGACTAGAGACCTTCCTTGCACCAACAGCTTGACCAAATACATTTGTTGCACCAGCAGCTTGACCAGAGACCTTCCTTGCTGTCATACCCGGCAATTTTCAGAACTTTAAATTACCATTTTACCATTTGACTTTTTGGTTCCGACTTGACTTTTTGACGTTTTGACCTTTTACTGTCAAATAAAAACGATTACCACGTAGCCGGTAAATTTTTGAAACATATTTAAATAATAAATCATATTTATTATTACTTATCTCTCATTTACAAATTTTATTTTTCAAACTTATTTGAAAAGAAAACGAGAATATATATCGCAAATTGTAAAAACTGCATAAGACACGTACCGACGCGAAAATAATTAATTTATATTTAATTATCACTTTTATTAAATAAAAATATTTAATAAATTATATAATATTTTATTCGAAAGCGTTTATTTAAAAACGCGAATGTTCAAACTAAAGTTTTGTTTTTACGAACAAATCTTACCCGTGACACCCAATGGTACCAAATAAATAAATAATAATCATTTCAAATAACTTTATAAAACATTTCTGAAATAATAGTCATGTAAATACTCATTTTTGTGGGATAATCATTTGGAACGCAATGGCGCAACTTTTGTGTTTTGAATCATCTGTTATCTAGCTTAAACGAGTCCCGAACCATCATTTAACGAAAATTGCACTTTTGGTCCTTGTGGTAATAATTACACCATCTACCCTAAACTATCCTACACTTGCCACATTTTTTAAAAACTTTCAAGTATATAAGCATAACAATTTAGGGTTATACTCATTTTTTTTATAAAACCTAGCCTCCCCTCTCCTTTTTCTTTTCTGGCGCCTCCTCAATAATTCCGGCCACTTTCGTCGACGCCCAACCACCACTATCACCATGTCACCCTCTGCATCTCCTCCACACCGACCACCTCACCACCTCGTCACCTCCTTCTCCACGTCACTTTCATCTCCAGCCGCTGCCTTCATCAACCGCCACCCTCACGCCACCATCTCGCACCACCATCTTCGTACCACCACCGCCTCCACCTTCGCACCACAGCCGTCACGGCTCACCCCAAAATAGCCACCTCCATCTCCACAGCACCAACATCGTCACCACCATCCCCAACAGCCGACGCCACCCTTACCACCATCGCGACTGTCATTGCCGCATACCAACGCCACCTCCATTGTCACAACCACCGAAACCACCACCACTTTCACCTCTTGTACTCTGAGTTTGAATGGTTATATATTTGTAAAAACTAATAACAAATTATAAAATGGTTTTGTTTGTTTAAGTTATTTTATTTTCTTTTGTTTGATTGAATCTCAAGGGTGTTTGTTTTGCGTTTCAACAGCATAGGGTGTGTTTGTTTTTGTGGTTAACTGCCCAATAGGGGCGTTTGGTTTTATGGATAACAGCCCCATAAAGGGGTGTTTGTTTCTGTGTTTTATCACCCAAAAGTGGTGTTTGGATCTGGGTTTAACAGCCCATAAAGGGTGCGTTTGGTTGGCTATGTAACAGCCACTGAGGGGCGTTTGGATTTGGTTTTAGGAGCCGTTAGGGTTGTGTTTGGTTTTATTTATTTTTGTTTCTTTTCCGATCTTGTCTAGATATATATATTAAAACACGCGCGTATTTTGCAACATGGTTTGATAAAAAGGGGAAAACGTTGAGTTTTGTAAAAATGGGAAACGTCCAATAAATGAATAGGTCATGTCAAAATTTCTATACTTAGAATCTTTTGTTAAAACTTTTATTATCTTGGAAACCCGATAAAAAGGATTAAGTTATATAGTTTTTAAGAGTATTAAATTGTAATTACACAATAACTCGACAACAAACGAAAACTACACTTTTACAAATGAGACAACCTTTTAGCTAAAAAGGAAGCGAAATACTAAATTATAAAATATTATTTTTATAATTCCCGACGAATAGACAAAATAATAACTTTTGTAAAAACTTTAAAAACGTCCTTTATCTAATTCGTAACTTTAAAACGTGTGTTTACTTTTATGCAAGAACTCTTTATTAATTTATTTAGCGATTTTCAAACACGTGTCGAATTATATTGTTACAATTATTTTCTCACATTTCTTATAAAATACTTGCGAAATATTATATACTTCGAATATTTATCTTTCTCGTCTTCCTTTTTCATACATATAATACTCGCCACGTATTATATATTTTTTTGTCTTTCATATGTAATATATACGAAATATATTACATACTTTGCTTTTACCTTTCGGTTTATTTTATTTAACCAACCACCAAACTAGTACAACTTGAAATCCAAATCCTTTATCAACGTGTCGTGTTGATGTACTCATCCATCGGAAAACCCCTAATTCGTCATCCTAAACTAGTGTGTAGTATATTAGATATCACAATACAAGCTTAAGAATGATGGGTTGGCCAAATTTCTAGAGAGAGAAAGTGACTAGTCTATTGAGAGAAAACACCTTTAAGTGTGTGTATTATCAAATAAACAACCAACCCCTTCCCATGGCTGGAAAGGGGTATTTATACAAGTGTTTTAGTGCCCCTAAATGGGCCATAGAGTGGGCTAACAAGTGGGTAAAGACCCGGCCCAACACCATAAGTCGTATGGTAACTAAACGATTAAAACTAAGTCTACGAACTAACCTATGCTAGATATAACATGGGGTGACCGAGTCTTTTACATGAATTTTCATAATCCTAACAATCTCCCCCTAAGGGAGGTCACCCCAGAAAATACAAATTGAATCCTAGCATTATATTTGAATTAATCTTTGATTCTAGCTTGTAGTCTTTTGATTCTTCAACATTTATCGTTGTACATCAAGTAGTGATCTTTAAGCTTTGTTCCTTGGACTTGAGTGATCTTTGTGCTTTCTTTGAGATCACCATCCACTGTAAATCTCTTAATCATCCTTGTTGTGAAATATTGCCTTCCTGTGATGTTGTGACTCTCGGACCCGCATACTCACACTCTTCTGGATCATGATAATACTTATCAGAGTTGCAAAAGCTGTGTTGTAGGTCTTTCAATTGTCATGATGTCTTTGATTAGAAACATTAAGTATGAGCATAGGGTTGTGAATTAACTTTACTGAAACGAGGCATCTGCATCTCCATCTTTATGTAATCCTGAAATGCAACAGTTAACATAAAGCTTGATGACGAATATGGCTTTGTCATTCGTCAAAGTTCGGTTGCATTAACCTCCGGTTCTGTGAGGACCATTTTACAGTATAAATACTATACCTGTGATCAGGTAGATTCATTATAAGAACCTCCTTGACAGGGTTTCCAGCTCAAAGTGTTAGATCATCTAACGCAGATGCATTAGATTCACTGTACTTGCTAGTATCTCTTTACCGGACACCTCAAAGCAGGCTACCTCACTAATAGTATTGCTACTAATAGAACGGTAAGAGTGAATCAGTGAGTTACTATCTCACCGATTGAAGATAAAATTGATTTGAAAATCAATCGATGTGTCACTAGTTAAAGTGATTTTTGTAACACATCGAGAGTTTTAAGCTTTTATCAAAATTCATCCTCCGTCAATTCATAATCTGGACCGAATCGATGCCCAGTGTCATAAGTTTGATCCATTAAGGATCTCACAAGTCACCTACCTATTGCTTGTTTGATGTTGGCTCTAGCAGGATTTCCGTCTCCACTGTGAGTACTTTCGTATCACTCGGATGTTCTGGCAATATCACAAGGATAATGCGTAGGACTCTTAAGATAATCATTGTTTTCACAGTGTGTGAAACATAAGTATATTATAATAGTGTCCTAACGAGATTTATTGACGATCTCATGGCTCTAGACTCAATAGTGCATTTTTGGTTTTTGGTAGTCGGAGGCTGGAGCGAACTGCCACCTTTTCAATATTGTCTAGCTCGGAGTGAGAGAGACGATAGAAATGTATTGATCTCCGTGAGAAGTGAAACAAGAATCCTTTGAGGGATCTTGAGTGGCTAGGGAGGGTTGTGCAGCGTATCACTGGGTCCATGATACTTGTCTTCAATGTCAGCAATCAACCATGTGATTCTGACAGCATATGTAGTGACCCGGTTTCTGCCTAAGGTTTAAGGAGGGCTGCTTTCTTTTCACCCTTTATCTTAGCATTTCTTTTTCATTCTTCAACCCCTTCAGTGCTTACCGAGATTTCATTACTAGAACCTTGTTGGGTGTGTTCCAGTACTAGCTCCATCTCAGTCCGCACTATTCCCTTATTCTCACATTACTCCTTTTATAATCATACCTAAGGACTTCTACACTAACTAGTGGATTGTCCCTGGGTAGATCCCTCCGGCTCTGGCGGGATCGTGGGATCGAGTACCTAACCTTACCATCCTTATAACTCCGATAAAGTAATTACAGGGTCGGTCTTAGGTGATTCCACAATTGCCATCATAACCATTCGCTCCCCCTCAATATGTGCATCGATATTCGAAAGAGTTTAGCACATATAGGAGAGCCTACACTTGAGTTAAGAAATCACAATTTTTTATCAGATTTTCATAATTAAATCACATTTTCTCCCCCGAGCAAAAATTTCAAATCCGTTGAGATTTTGGGTCTCAATTGATTTAAGTTAGGAAAATTTGGGAGAAATTGTGTCAGGTTTATACAAGCCGATTATGGAACATATGAATACTGCATATACAAGCCTAAGAGACAGTTTAATCACTACATGAGAATGTACATATTACAACAACATATAAGAAAACTACCCCTCATTCGGTTCTCTTCAGCAGTCGGTAGTCTCCTTCTCTTATCCTGCCACCAACAAAGCTTTCCAGATTCCGGAAGATACGTCTTGTCTTAAGTCGTTCCTGTATTGCAAACATAAACTCCTTGCTTCTGTCGATGTCTTTCTCCGTCCAAAACCGTGTATCTAAACCCGGATTCATCCTGTTGACCCTGAATTCCTTGACTCTATAATCCAACGCTTCATCAAACTGTTGTAGAGTACCATCACTGAACTTGTGGATTTCATTGAACCTCATGATCATCTGAACCCCATATTTTTCCCTAAACGTGACGGCCCTTGGAGAGTCAATTACTGTGAAGTCATGCTTGTACTCAAATCCCTTGGCATCCCATAGAGGTTTGGTGAGGTTTAACAGCGTCTGGTAGCTCTCAATCCCCAGTTGGAAGTCTTCTACACGTTGTCTGATAACCATGTTTCTGGTCCATAAGTTGACAGCAGTAGTGAGAATCTTTTTGTCTTTGGGTGAGAGATGGTTCAAGTGACCTTGAAGATTCAACAAGTACAGATCTTCAAAGTCACTAGGGTACAGATATTTGAAGTCCCTTTCCGCGATGACATATTCTTTGAGATCAGCTCGGCGAAGGACAATCTTCTTCATGTAACTGTACCCATACATTGGGAAGACTTCAACTCTGACGACACTTAAGATACGCATATGGGTCCGTACAGCCCTGCGGTCACCTTCAGATGTGTGTCGATCAATGTAGAACCATTGTCTTTGAAACCACCAGTAAGATATACCATACATCGCAGCGACGTCATACTTGCATTATTCTTCAATCCACATCTGATCCGGTACCATTTGCTCTAAGCCGACATCAGGATAATAGGCAGCCTTCATCTTCGAGATTGACAAGGCAGGCCTACCCAGCTTGCGGCCGTACCTTAGATATTCCCAGTCTTTGTTGAAGAAGAAGTCTGGTTATATTGTGACATGACCCGGATCACCACCCAGCGGTAGTGGTTTGCTGACATTGTACCTTAGGATTGCATCGTCCACTTAATCGGTGAGAAGGTTGTGGCATTCTTCCATTTGGAACTGGAGATGAACTACGTCGGGATGAAAGACTTTGACAATTTCGTATGCAGGGCCTTCCAGGTCTTTTTGAGTCAGTTCAGAGATTCCTTGCTTTTTGCAATACCAGTTCATGAATGTTGTCATATCACCGATCTGAGCAAGTAGTGAGTTCTCTGGTGGAGGTATATAGGTAGACTTCAGAGCAGAGGCCTAGTTTTTCATTGGGACGGTCAGGTTAGATGATGGAATAGACCAGGCAGGTTCAGGTGTAGCAGGTATGTCTTCAGTGAGAGGCTTCCACCAACTCTGCCTCAAGTTTATGGTGGGAATATGATCACATCCAATGTCTTTACCACTAGATGAGTATGCTTGTTCGTCTACAGTCGTATCGTCATCCATATGAAGTTCTTCAGGAATTGGTAAGATAGACGCCTTAAGTCTGTTGTCGGTCATCGTCCAAGCCGTATATTCAGCCGAAGCAGCCGTCTTTGAGGAGTTGGGGCAGCGGTGCTTGTAGACTGACCACCCTGATTGTTGGATGGAGGTGGAGGAGGAGTTGGTGATTGAGACGTCCCAGAAGCGCCAGAGGCTCCTGAAGTTCCAGAGGGACCTGCTGGTGGTGGAGGATGAGGTGGAGAGCCAGATGGTGTTTTAGGTGAGCCCTGTCTCTTTTTCTTCTTTTTCCTTGCTTCAGCCAAGTCAGACAGGAGCTGGTCACTATTATCTTGGGCCATAGACTTCTCCAGAGCCTCGTACAACGTCATGTGATCTTTATGAGTTTGGTAGGATTTGGATTCCCATATTCGGTTGTGAAGAATTTCTTTCATATCAGCTTCTGGCAGGTCTCTGAAGCGTTCCCTGAGTAGTGCTTGCATAGCCCAGTCAACAGCATCCGTGACTATTTCATGCACAGCTTTTCTCACTTGATTGGGAATATCTTGATTCTCCAACTTGTATAGTCTGGACCTATGTTTGTCTAATCTTTCCTCCAGGGCTTGGTTCGCATCCACCAAATCCGCGATATGTTGTTCGAGTTCTCCTAGGCGGTTGATTAAGATGGAATCTGAGGAACCTTGTTGTGGCTGAGGTGGTAGAGGAATAGTTGTCATAATTGTTGTTGTTGTTGTTGCAGTTGCGGTTGTAGTGGTTGGTAGTGGCTGATGAACGTTGGGAGAATCGGGTCTAGACACGAGATCAATCACCGGTGATGTCATAGGAGGGATAACAGAGGTGTCTTGATAGATTGTGACGGACACCATTGATTCAGCTTCTGTATCTGCCGTTGTCTTCTCATTATCGGCTTCTGAGGGTTTATCATTGAAGAATTGATCGCCAAAGCTGAAGTATTTGGCTAAGTGTAGTAGAGAAGACAAAGTCTCTGTAGAGCTGGCAGGCTCCTCAGGAATCACCGGTTCGTTAACCGTTAGCTTAAGATTCTCCTGAATGTTAGGGTATGCAATGGTGGTGAACTCTTCATCCATTTGTCCAGGTTGTGGTTGACTTGTAGCGTCAGTGGCCTTAGCATCTGTGTGTTTAACGTTTGGTCCAGCATGAACACCAGGAGTTGATAGAGGTTGAGACTCTGCAACATCATCAGGGTTTGGTTCAGCCTGGCCTTTATCTTGTATACCAAGGTCTGGTCTAGCCTGGCCTTCATCTTGATCACCACTCTTGACTACGGGAGGCATTTCCTCATCTGATTCCGTGTCACTTTCAGTCAAGCCCAGTGTAACATACAGAGATGAGGATTCGTCATGACCCGAGGGTTCAGTTGGTGCGGAAGTACGTCTCTGAAAGATGTATTATTCAGCTGGGCTCTTTTTCTTTGGAGTTTGAAGATTGAGTAGAACCTGAGCAGCTTGCTCCGCACAGACTTTATCCTTTCCCTTTCCCTCTACCTCTGAAAGTGGTTGAAACTTTCCAGTGTTAGTTTCCCTGAACACCACAGGAGGAAGAGGACCTCGAGGTGCACCGTGAGCATCCTTCAGACTTTCTTCAATATCCCTTTGCGTATCAGCCTCTAAGTCACCAAACCCAGGTTCAGTCAATGGAATACCCTCATCAACAAACTCATCGACCAACTGCTGAGATCTCTTAAGAGTTCGCTTCTTTACCACCTTCCCAGCTTTAGCTCGTTTGGCTGGCGGTGTTGCTTCAGTGGTTTCCTTAGCCTGCTTTCGTTTCTTCTCCTTAGGCTTGGTTGGTGCTGGTTGAGGTTTCTTGGTTGCTGCTTTAGGTGCTACGGGTTTAGCTTGCTTGGTTACCTTGGGTTTGGTTGATTTTGCAGGTTTTGGTGCAGGAGAGTCAGGATCACTAACTTCTTCACCAGCAAGATATCTTTGATGCTTGGCTACTTTCTCCAGATAAGCATCGTAGTAGTCTGCTCCTCGAATGTCATCAGTGATGAGTTCATTCGGAATAGGCATCCCAAAGACTTCCCTTTTGGTTCCCTTAGCACTGAATTTGAGATATCCCAGAATAGGTTCTTCAGTAGGCAAATGAAGGGGAGACTCTGGTCTTGGATGGAACTTGTGCTTGCGTTGCAGATGAAAGATAATCAGTTTGGTGAACCTCACACTTGGGATCACAATGAGAGTGGCTTTCTTCTTTCCCTGAGTATGTTGTGCCAGATTCTTTTTGTCTTCCGTGAAAGTATGGATGGATTGAGTGAATTCTTCCCACATCCTTTCCGCATAATCGATATGAGCTCGATTGATGATGCCCCAAAGAATCTGCAACACTGGAGCTCTTGGCCTTTCAAACCCAGAAGTCTTTCCCGTAAGGCACAGATTAATGATTGTCGTGAGTGCCCTCCACGGTTGGAACATGTCATTAGTAACGACATTAGATAAGTGTTTGACTTCTTTTGGATAACCCAGATCGTTGACAAAGTTGATAAGAGTATCCTGAGTTGGAGGGGAAGAAAAAGCCTTGTTGTTGTTGACTGGCGTGATCTGAAGAGCATCTCTGAGTGTGTCTTTAGTGAGGTTGAACCATTGCTCATCCAGTTGACACTTGTAACCCCCGTCGGTTCTGTCATAGCAAATAGTATCCCAGAACTGCTGAATATAGATAGCTGGTATTGTCGAAGAGGCGGTAAACGCTCTGAAGAAGTTGGTATGCTTCAGAATGTCCACCGCAATCTTGTAGATTGGGTTGCTTTGTGACTTTTCAGCATCCAGATAACAGTTGCTTTTCCCTATTGGCACCCATCTAATGCGAGGCAAGATTTGTTCATCAGTGCGAGTGGGTGGTGCCACAGCAGGTGCTTGTTCAACCAGAGCATTAACATCAGCCATTATATTTGTACAGTCACATTCATAGAACGATGGGCATACAAATAGGAGATGTTAGATGTGAGCAGTTGCTCAGGAGTTAATCAGTTATGGATTATATCTAGGAAAAGGACACCTAGATCATATTATGGTGAAGGTCAATAATTGAAGACAACTCTTGAGGCAACGGAAGTTGACTCTTGTAAGAGAAGACTTAACACAATGACTAAACCACAAGACCCAATAACAATTTACAAGCAATGAGAGACAAAACGCAAGGGATACGTTACAATAAGCAAAACGCAATCAGAGGAATACTCAGGATCCAAAACGCAATGCAGCAAAACGCAATGATTATTTTATTAGAAAACTAGTCAAAACGCAGTAAAGGCAAAACGCAATCACACCAAACGCACAAGGCAAAACGCAACAATCAAAACGCAAGCACTATTATATTTAAAATAAGCAAAACGCAACCATTTAGGAAATTTTCGAAATAGGGGTTTTACTATTTAAATATTTTAAGTGTCTTCTATACAAAACGCAATGACTGCGTTTTGTTCCTGTTAATATTTAATACTCAAAACGCAATAGCATATCAGAGGACAAAACGCAACAAGGATCATACAGACAAAACGCAACCTAGAATTCTACAAACAAAACGCAACCAAGTTTTCCTTATCAAATCGCAACCAACAACAATCAAGCAAAACGCAACGAGGAGCACTTAAGGCAAAACGCAATAACGAGCATTTAAGTAAAACGCAACCATGAGTATTCAGGCAAAACGCACCCTATATCATTTAAGCAGAACGCAGGCAGGGATTTGTTGCGCAAAACGCAAACAAGAATTTCTAAGCAAACCGCTACCAAGAAATCCTTACCAAAACGCAACCAAGAATGCTTCACAAACGCAGATTCAAACTTACAGATCAGGGGTTCAAATACTTAGGCGCGTCTTGACTTACGATCTACAATGCTTACTAAACTTATTAACACCACCACGGGTTCACCACTCATAACATTCTAACACTATTTTGACTTAAAAAGTCAATCCTAAATTCGAAAATATCAAGGATTATAACTTAGTAATTGGGGAAACTAACACAACATCAACGAGGCATCATTTGTGTATACTATTGCTATCCCAACAATCAAAACACACTTACAAACACTCACCTAGTTTTTGATGACGATTAAGCACGAAAATCTACATAACATAAGATTCAATAAGTTTTAAGCTACGATGTTATGAATATGACATATTAAAATGATGTCGAGCTAAAACCAAGAATTACCTAGGCGAAGAATCACACAAATGATTTCAGGACAGGCAAATCGCA
>BQNB010007507.1:15122-40869 GCA_026074375.1 Tanacetum coccineum
GTTCGGCTAGGCCAACTCAAGAGCTCGAAACATGCAAGTATTTACACTCTTCTCTGTCTAAAATAAAGTGAATTATATGTAAGAGATAGGAAGTATCACATGCATTATATATAATACCAAAAACCTACATGGCCTACACTCTTTCATTTTCTGTTCTTCTTCCATACGTCCAACAGTGGGTTTATCACCACTGTTGTGGTTTCTTTCTCTTCCTAATTCACTTAAAATATGCATATCTAATGTTTCCATTAAACCCTTGTGGTGCCCGACTTGAATACTTGGCTTACTAGGTCTTTAAATGTTGCAATACGAAGACAATGGGTGCGCCTGAGCAGGCCCAATAGCGGCTGATGTGGCCACGACTCTTTGCATCGCAATAGCCACGACAAGGCATCAACCTGTTGTGGTTGTCTGCATGCATTGGGGTGCGTCTCAGTTAGTACCTACTTGTCAAGTATAATTGGGTATTTGTACGAACCAACGAGCACGGTGTGCTCGCTTTCACAGAGTCTGTGACGTACCAACAACGAGCAAGGACTCACCGTGGTTCGTCTTGGTTTACATGGTCGTGTCCATGATACATGTCGAGGTCACCACATAAGGAGTTCTACAATAATTCCCGCGTAACCCTAGTGTTTGTTAGTTCCTAGCGAGCCAACATTTGGTTTTCAACGCACACATTTAAATCATTTGCAAAACCGCCTGGTTCGTTGTTCATTTCTTAAAGGATGTGTTTTATACTAGTTCATTTTAGGACGTCGCCTACGACTCTATTTTTCATAAACAGCCCTACAAGAGCTCGGCATGGACACATACACAAGGATCGTGCATGGGTTGTACCATGTATGTCGTGTACTTGTCGTGCGAACTAAGGCCCTTGTCTAGTTTGTCAATGCTAGGCATGTTTCGATCATGACATACGTTAGACTATAAGAAAATGGCATAATAATGATAATTGTTGAGTTATGAGTGCAACTTACCAAGGTCCTAGTGTGCTAGACGGTGAAGGCGGCGGTAATGAGACAGTTCGAACCACCCTTGGTTGCTTCTTTTTTTAAACTCGACGCCTCTAGATTCTTGAATCCAATAAAAATCCTAAACTCAAATTGTATTGTGCTTACTTCTTGTTTTTAGATTTTAGTTGTGATAGATTTATTCATGCATGGTTCATCATTTATACTTAAATCGTTGGCTTAGTTACTGAAATATTGCACGTAGAATGGCCCTATACTACTATTGAGTCATAGTGTAGTTCTCTAATACTATTTTGTCATTATTTTCCTTTCCTAATACTATTAAAGAATTTCTACTATTTTCATCTTTTCCATTTTGAATTGTATCAGATTGTTTTGAGACGCATCATGTGATAGGTGTTTTCAAAATAAGAAAGTGGGTAGGGTAGTGTGTAAGGATTTGTGATGATGGATGTTTTGCCATTATTATGAGTTGGTTTTATATATATGCATGTGCAAATATCTGATATTGGTTTATATGCATTCTTAAGTGTATATTTCTTTTGAATTCTCTTAAAGGTTTGCATGGTTATTGAACGTAGATGGTTTCATGAAAATAATCTAAGTAAATGACTTCGTTTGACAATTGTAAAAATAAATATTGTTTCATTGCTACAAGTTCTAAAATATCCTCTTAGACACAAGAGCAATAATGGTGATATTCGTGTGCTAATTAAACTTTTCGTGACCAGGAGTAATGCATGACGATCATAGAATGACTTCTTATTGAGATTAACAGTAAATTTGCAAACCTGTAGTACAAAATTTTTACTTAACGAGAAGAGGGATTAAAATTTTCTTTCGGGGTGCCACAGTCTCCCCAGGTTAGAAGATTTCATCCCGAAATCAAGGCGTTGTAAGAGATTGTGGGTTTGCGAACGAGTAAGGGTATTTGCTCTTAAACTGGTCCTTACGTATCCCTAATTGAATGTGTCATCATTGGGACGAGCCGATACGACAAAATGTTAGGAATATATCCGTTGAAGTAATGACAAGATCTTGAATTATTTCCCCTCCCCCCTTTTGTCTTATAAATACCACCTCATTCCTCTCAAATTTTCAAACTTAAGTCCTGCTACAAAAATACTTCAAATGGCATGTTCGCTTCCTCATACTGATTCCGGAGTCGAAGATAAGGGTCGTCAGGATGTGCTTTTGAATTTGGCTTTTCAGTTTGAAGATTCATGCGCCGTCAGGGACGATCTTAGAAAAGCTTATGAGAAATGCAATGATATTTCTCAAGAGAGTCGTGCTTTGATTTGCACATTTTTAAAAGAAAGTTCTGAAAAGGATCGCAGGCTGCATCTTTTTATGTATGGAAAGGCGGCACAACTAGAGGAACAAATAGATGCTAAGTTGGCTTGGTTTTAGGAAGAATACTCCGGCCGTACACACGGAGGTATAGGCTATTCGTCATCATAGACTAGTTGCCCTCTTACCGAGAAAGAGTTACATCAACTCCGTATGGATGAAGAAGCTCTAAAAGAAATGTTGGACGAAGAGGCCATGAACAAAAAGGCACAAGAGGAGAAAATTAGACAAGAACAAGCCAAAAATGATGCATTCTTTTTAGAATTTGGGGTAGTGAGGTACGACTTAGAATACGAGTCGTCGGATTAACGATCTAAGGATTGCTGTAATCGTGTTGTTGTATTGTCTGAAATAAAACATTGTTGACTTAAACTATGTACTTGTAATTCCACTTTTTTCTTTTCTTTTTTTTGCAAACCCACAGTTATTATGTTAGTAATCCGGTAGTTCTAAGGAATGCATTTAATCTTTGTAGTATCACAATATTTCGTAAAAATAAAATAATAAAAAAAATATTTGCCTCGTGACTATTGCCTTGCCACGATACATCTTGAATGGAACAATTGAGTGATTTACGACCACTATCTCCACACAGCATTTTAAAGTGTTTGCGTGATAATTCTGAATTGAATAATTAGGTGAACATGATTACTGTCCCTTTATAGTATTATAAAGTGGTTTAGGGATAGTGTTATTAATTTGTAAACTTTTTCCCAAAGTATTTATTTTATGAGACTAAATAGCAATTCGATTTTTTTTTCGGTGACTGATTTTACCTTAAGGATTTGAAATAAGATTTAAATTTTTATGGGGTGTCGCAGTCCTTTTAAGTCGAAAACTTTCGTCCTGAATTCAAGCGTCTTATTCGTGGCATGGGTTAAGAAAAGGACGAAAGTGGCAAGTGGGGCTCCAACGGCTAGAAATGTGGCGAACCGTTACCTCCACTCTATATATAATTCGTTAATTCTCTCCTTTGTCAAAACATAAGATAAGTTTTCTTACTTAAATTTTTCATTCGTCCTTTGATTAAAATGTCGTATCTCGTTCCCCTGATCGCGGTTGTGTTCGTTGTGGTGGTTGGTTGTTATTTGGCGAGTGTTCCACATGAAGAGGATCACCAGTACATTATTGTAATACTAGGGCTTATTGTGCCACTCGTCATTGTGGCGATTGGCGTGGAAGTTTTCTGGAAAAAGTAGCTTTCGCCGGTAGGCGTGCGGGTTGTATTGCCGTTTTGTTCTTGGGCATTTTAATTAATCTTATGCTGAATCCTCCAGAAAGAATCATCGAACGTTTCATCTTTAACTTTGCTTCGTTTATGTAAGATTGAATCCTCATGATGTATTTTGATGAATCGTAGTCTTTCATAGTTCCTTTGAGTATTGTCTTTAATGTGATGAATGGGAGCGCGTTCAAACTTTTGTTAGTACATCGCATACTATTGAGCATATCTTTGTCGACCTAACTTATACATAGTTGATCAGGCTATGTATACCTTAGGTTTACATTGACATCCCCTTTTCCTTTAGTTATTTGTTTGTGATTGTAAGCGTAGTTGGTATAAAGACTCGTAGTGTGCATAAATTGTCGTATCCCCCAAGTGTCTGATAAGTGATGTTATATTATATGTCAATTTATTTAATTTGGTGTTATTAGTCCCTTGCTATTCTACCACACATGTGGTCCTCTGAAGGGTTATGTTCACCTATGTTTTATCTTAACTACAGCATATTGTCTCGGATGATTGGCGGTTATTATCTATGTGTTCGTAAAAATTATCATCTCAGCGAATAATTTCTTTCGAATAATTACTTTTGTTGAAGTTTAGGCTTGGTGTAATTGCTCACTTCTAGTATTGACTAGTCCCTCATGAAACTTTTAAATCAATATTCATACAACTCCAACCCCCTACCCACCAACCCCTGCCCCTATTTCCCTATATCTTTCAATTTTCACTTTACTTACTCCTCATCTCAAATTATCACAAACTTTACAACACCCAATCCTTCACCTCCTTCCTCGAAGTTACCGGATACTAAACATCATGGGATTTCCAATTGAGATCTTCACTCCCGTCCTAGCCTAATCGACCTTTGGCTCATTTTCTGTCTACCCGTGTGTTTCGTTCTCACGGCCGGCGATGTAACAGTTATTTTAGCGTTTTAACATCTTTGTCATATTTTCCTATGCTTTTATCTACTGTATTATGAAATAGAATTATTATGGATTTATTTGAATATGATTTTCTTGCACGTTGTGTATTTTATTGTTTCACCCTTCCCGTTATAATCATATATTGCTATGTACCCTACCTCACATCTTAGTATGATTCGAGGTTATTACCTGGTAAGCCTTTAAACGCATTCTGTATTTCTATTTTCATTGAAAAGGCACTCCTTGATTGTGAATGAAAAGAATTTTGGACTGACAAAATGTCGAATAGTGGAAGAAAGAAATTGATTTTTTTTGTAAGGGTTACTGTTTCTCATCTGAAACATGATATGTGTGCCTTTTGAATTGATCCTTCAAGTTCCATAGAGTTCGTCGGAAATAGTTTCCCTATCTTCGTTCCCTGAGCACATGATTGTATTCTTCATTTATAGGGCAATGGGTATAGCGTCATTTCATTGGCGTATTAAGAGGTTCGTCATGTGATTTCAAAGAAATATCAAATATATGGCTTCTCCCATACTGGGTAAATATACTCAGAAAACATTTTAGGACAGAATTGTTATTTCATTTATTATTTTACAAAATCAAAGTACAAGTTTTCCATTAATTTCTCTGCTTAGATGTCCCTTCGCAAACTGGAATACAATGTTGTAGCGAGTCTGACCATTTCGCTTATAGGCCTAGGCAGGATAGAATTTTTTTAATTTGTTCATGATCCTCAGCACGTTTGTTCTCGGCATCATCTGCCCTCATCTGTAACATGGAGATCTCATTCTCTGCAGCAGCGAGAGAATCTTGTAATTCGGATATTAGGAGTTCTTTGTCTTCGGCGTCTGCATGGAATGTGTCAATTTCCACCTCCATGTCATCTGGTCTGGCCGTCACATCTTCTGGGTTGTTATCTGGTGTCTCGGATGCGGGTTTACCGTTAGAGAAAGTAGTGGCATCTGGGTAGGATGACGATGATGGTGATCTACTTCTCTTTCGAGAGGGTCCAGGTGCTTATGATATTAGTGTAGGAACACTGTGGTTATTTATTTCTTAGGAGAGTTCACGCCCTGTAGCAGGGGTCAAGGTTAATTATAGTTCAGGTAATTGGGTTACCCGAGAGGTTGGCGAGTCAAGTCTTCTTGGAATGGAATGTCCCGTGGTAGCTTCCTGTTCTGGGAAGTTGTCAGGCATGTCGCTGGAAAGTGATTGAGACATTTCTCAAATACACCCTGCATACGACAGAATGGAGTTTCTAATTCTTATATTCCATATTTGGGGTAGAGATTACCTTATGGGTGCCATCTATTTTTGAGATAAGATTCATTGTATGCTTTGAATGGTCATGCGCCCTAGTCTAGGGTAGGGATTTCTAGAGGGTATGTCTAGGAGTGTTGGATTCAAGCATTGATATGTTTCTTTTACTCGCAATTATTAGTGGTATCCTTATGTTAAGACCTAAGCCAGTGACCAGAAAGTGTGGTAGGGTTTCGGACAATAGATACATATCCGTAGAGCTCATATTATTCTTGGCTCAGGAGCTGACGTAACCTTCATGCTACCGGTTTCTTTTTGCAACCTTGACTGTTATTTGCGGCTATCGTCTCTTACTTTTACCGAGCGTATTTTAATGAATTTGTTGTTCATGTTCCCAAATGATGCGCATGCTTTTTGGTAGATTTTTATATACTTTGAAATACTTTTAGGTGTATACCGACATAGTAGATAGTAGTATATGTATTTCACAAAGGTCGCTAATAGGAATCTTCGCGTAGTGAAGTAGTGAGTGAGTGATCAGCAAGGTACCCCAAAGTGTTTATGTAAGTAACCCTCATAAAATGAGATAGTAAGGATGTAATTACTGATAAAATCCATAATATTATGTGAGCGACTCTTCGTAGTGTGATATTGGTTATAGGGTTAATTATTTGGTGAGAGTCATGGTATTTTACTTGCACTAGGATGATACAAATACGTAATCCACCAGATGTGTTATTCCAAGATGGTGAATGATAATGTGTAGTCCAATGAAACATGTTTTCCATGATGGACAAGTGGTAATTTAGTTATTTAATGATATCGTGCCAAGCAGTTGTTAACTTAGGAAGTAGATAGTAATAGATAATGCGTATGTTATTCTGATATGTCCTTAAGAGCCAGTTATAGTCTAGAGTTACTAATGCAACCTAGTTCTCTATAACCAAGTGGCTCTGATACCAATCTGTCACACCCCCAAATTTCACTGCAGCAGAAGACTGGATTTGGGATTGTGACTTCATGGCGTGAAGAGGACTTGATACGAGAGATAGACCTCTACATGCCAATATACCAATGCTGACTTCAAAATAAAGTAATTAGACAATTACAAAGAACAGAATACCTTATATTCCGCATAATAGAACACCTTAGGAGAAAAACATTGCTAAAGTGTCCCGAACAAAAGTTGCTAGAGTATTCATAGGTTTTGTTGTTTGATAATAGTGATGAACCACAAGATTTATAACCATAGCATGAAATATAGTAATCCTATATATCACAATGAAAAGTATTTACTATTGTCTAAGCTCATGACACCGAAGCGTTAACATGTAGTATCATAGATAAGCCCATGCAGATGTTCAACCCACGACATCTATAACTGACTCAAATGAAACTGTGTTTGCTTGACTAATGCCAGTCCAAGACAAACAGGGATGTCAATCCCGATAGATCTATCCATAACATTCGCGCTTACAAGTAATTAACGGTTCATGATAAATTGGGCAGCATAGCAAGTTGGGTCGAATAGGGACTTAGACCCAATAGTAAATCAGTAAATGTACTTGTGTTCAACTGTTAAAAATAAGCAATGTTCTCACCCCAAAAGATGATTTAAAACAGTAGAGTAGGGGCTATGAAAACTCACCTTGTCGGTTAATCGTCTAGAATTGATAATGGATCAATGTACGTCGAATAGTGACTCAGTCAACACCTAAGTAATTATGATAAATCTGAGTTTATATTCTAAAGAATTAATGTATGAAAAGAAATATGCAAGTGGGCCGTCAAAGGGCATTGTCGCTTATGAGATAACGTTTTATGTTTTCAAACCGTTGGCCCTAGGGGTGATACACGACTTTACACTCATAAGTATATATACATAAGTTGATAAAGTCATTCGTCGTAACTTATATTTATAAGCTCATGCGATTTATATCTTAGGAGAATACAAGTATTAGTTGTAAATTACTAAGTCTATATATGTCTTTATGACGTCTGTTTATTCATACTGATGTCGTTAATTAATTCGTAGAATTACATATCCCGGTCCGTTCGACTTGTTTAAATAATTTATAAAAATTATTTATTCACATTTAATACTCTTAAGTTTTAAAATAGCAAGTTTAGCCCCTCTGTTTTACAGGTTAAGGAATTTACACATTCAACCCTTAAATCTTCACGTTAGCACTTTTAACTTTTCAAAATAGTATTGATCGAATATTTAACTTTTTACACTCTAATTTCCACGTTTTTACTCCTATAACTTTTATGTTTTAAACCCGAATAAACTTTTAAATATTTTAGCGTCAAAGAATTTATATTAACCGTGTTAGATTCGTTTATAAATTAATTTCGTCGTTATTACTCCTAATTCATCGAAAATCGTTGTTTTTATAGTTTTCTAACTTTTGATTAAATCCCGTTTCGTTAGTGAGCTTACCCATTTCGTTTGAGCCTCGCCATAGGACGACCCAAAGACTTGGAAAAACATGCATGTTTCCATACTTCTGTTCGTCCAAAATTTTCAAGTTAAATTACAAACAAGTTTTTAAAATATCACATGTATTATTTCTATAATATAAACCCCACATGGTCTCTTTTTCTTTCCCCTTTTTCTGATTCTGTCAAGCCCAAACAGTGGGTTGCAGCCACTGTTGTGGTGTCTTTTTCCTTGCACCCAACGCACCCTTAATTGTTTTCTACCCGGTTTTCTTCTTCCCCACATTGTATACGTACGTATGTATAACTACTTCCATGAAACCCGCATGATCCCGATCCACTGGTTTAGTCACAAGGTGGATGGAAGGTCGAAACTAAGGGGTGTGGCTGTGTTTTTCGCAACCCACTTGGCTGCAGCAGTAGCAGTAGCCTGCTGCGAAATCCATGGTTTCAACAGTAGCAGCCTCCCACTGCGTTACGTTTGGGTACGAGTAAGGTATGTCTCTTGGTGCCAAGTATCTACGAGGCTTGGACACAAACCAACGAGCATGCACTCACTTGGTTTAGTTAGGGCTGTGACGTCCCAAATCAGTGAGCAAAAGGCTCGCCGTGGTTCGTCCCGTGTTATTTGGTTACGATCAAGGTAGCGAGGCCTCATTCTAAGGGCCCTATGCAATGTACGCAAAACCCCAACATCCCCATGTCCTTAGAGAGCCAACATTTACAATCACGTATACGTTTTAGGGTTTTATGAAGTTCTTTTTTTTCTCATCAGTGATATGCTTACATTTGTTTTTACGCATGCTACGTTGTTTACATCAGTTACTTATACATCGTTATTTCATGCATGCCACGACCAAGGTCTTCATATGCGTACGTATATATATTAGTCACGCTTGGGTTATAGGTCGTGTGCAAGTCATGCGAAACCGAGGCCTTCGTTAAACTACACGGTAAATAACATATGAACGTTAAACTATGAGGACGACTTACCGAGGTCCGAGCTTGTTAGTCGATGGGGAAGGATGATGGTGATAAGAGTCCGAACCACTCTTGGTTTCCACCCCTTGTAACCCGACGTCCCTTTAGCTCTTGCACCCCAACAAAAGTTCTCACTCGAACCGTATTGTTTAATTCTTGTTTTCAATATTTAGGGGTGCTTAAGAGAGTGCATGCAAGGTTTCTCATTTATACTCAAAACTTTGCTTGGTTACTGAGATATTGCATGTGAAATGGCACTACACCACTATTGTACCATAGTGATAAATTCTAATACTGTTTTGTTATCATCGGCTATTCCTAATACTATTAGGGAATCCTTACTGTTTCTTGTCTTTTCCTTTTGAAATATATATATCAGATGTTGGGACGTAGTATGTGATAGTTTTCAAAAAAAGAATAGGTGGGGCAATATGTAAGTATTCATAATGATGGTGTTTTTAACATTATTAGTTATTTGTTTTTATATGTATGTATATATAATTTACTTTATCTTTGTTGAATTCGGTCAAAAGTTGTCATGGTCATTAATTTGAATGTAGATGGTTTTATAAAGTGATACAAGTAAATGGCTTCGTTAAAATGTGAGATAAATATGGCTTTTACCGCTACAAGTTCTATAATATCTTTTTAGACATAAAGGTGATAATAGAAATATTCGCGTGCTATTTAGGCTTTCTATAACACGAA
This sequence comes from Tanacetum coccineum, assembly GCA_026074375.1. Taxonomy (NCBI): domain Eukaryota; kingdom Viridiplantae; phylum Streptophyta; class Magnoliopsida; order Asterales; family Asteraceae; genus Tanacetum; species Tanacetum coccineum. The sequence continues at coordinate 24,995 of BQNB010007507.1, forward strand.
GTAAGGCATGTAAATTTTGAAATACTTAATGAAAAAGAGAAATCTAAATTTTTACGGGGTGCCACAAATCCTGTGATGAGGTTTTGCTACAGCAGATTCTCTTTCCTTAGGCAAATAATGTGTAGTGACTGGTTTTGACAAATCATTATTGACATTAACTTGGGAGGCAAACCGTTGCTTTGAAAATCTAGGTCGTTCAGACTTAAACGCAGTCGGTTGTCTAACAAATGATTGTTTTCTACGTGGTTGTAAAGCCGGTTTCCCTAAGATTTAAAGTTTCCATAGACCTTTGTGTATTGGGTAACAGTTCTTACTATTTGTTTAATATTTTATAGTGTGAAAAAAGAATATATGCTTGCATTAAAATTATTTTGCTCCTATGTATTACGCTATGGCCAAAAACATAAATTTAAACAATGAAATTCCAATATTCCATTTTAGACATGCTTTCTTTTAGATTTGTAGACTCCATTAGAATTTGAAAAAATGTCCACAAAAGGTAGGTGGATATTCTTTTTGTGACTCATTTGAATTTTTTGTAGACTAGTTTTTTTTATAGACTGATGTGATTTTTTTGTTTTATATGAAAAAGTGGGTTTCATGCGTGGATATTTATTTCTTTGCGAAAGACGACTGTAATTTTTTTTCATAGACAACTCGAAACAGATAATTTAAACAAAAAAACTTTATTTGTTCTTTTTTATAATGTAGGTTAACTTAACTATACAACATCTTCTAGAAACAAAATCAACTTTCACTTATCTTAACTATCACTATCACTTTCACTTTCAATGCATTAACCACTACCAACAGCACTACGGATTAAAACAAACCAACACTCTAAACTCAGGACCTCACAGTGCAAAAGGTACTTTCGGGTATTATTATATCGGTTTTTGTATGACTGAGTGTGGGTCAAGAAGTGGATTTGTCAAGGTCAAGGGTGGAAGCCGGGGAGAAAGTTAGTTCTAAAAGAAGATTTGCATAAATGACACAACATAGTCATTGGATATATTTAACTTCAATGTACACACTAAAAGTATGCACTAAAACATTTTTTTACATTAAAGAATTATAATTTGTTAGAAATATGAAATAAAACTTGTGTAACGTATGTTGATATTGAACTTGTATAGTGAGAGGTTTATAAAAATATAATTTAAATAATTTTATCCAAATTATCTAGTATAAATACTAAAGATATGGATAAAAATATGATGCATAATTCTGTGAATAGTGTTTTTGTTCGATGAATAGTAAGACACCAAATATAAGGTTATTTCCCAAATTTACACTTCATCACACTAATACACGTTAGTGCATGGAACATCCGGTGGTTTTTAAGTTGTTATATTTAGTGTGTTAAGTTTAGTTTTATATGTTTTAGTGTCTAATAACGATCTAATGTATATATTTTTTTAACGGAAAAAATTATAATATATATAAAAAAAAGACAACTAGGAAGGCGCTAGAAGTACAAACAAAACTAAGAAGGAAAGAAAGCAATACAACCTAGAAACGTCTCGAGATCTAATGTGTATATTATCTTTATTTTCTTTAAGATGTTTATTTAGTTTTTTTTGAGAATTTGTTGAATGCATTCCGCTAACTAAAACATTATATAATGACTTTGGACACTAGTTACATAACATCACTTTTTATATGCCATAAATTTGAACAAGAACAAGTTGGTTTTCAATATTAGTACTAGTAGTAACTAAATTTCAAGACTTGTATATCCACCATTAATACATTTGTCCACCTTGTGTCAATTTGAGATGACCCTACTATTCACCCTTACATGTGGCATTAGTTTATACTTTATCTATATAAGAATCAATTCCTCCATTTCTATTTTTATATCATGTTTATAAACTTTAAGCTATTTACAAACAAAAAACTACGAGTACTGTTTACAAATGTTTATTTAATTTTTTTGTGAGAATGTGTTGAATACATTTCGCTAACTAAAACATTATGTCTTTGGACACTCGTTACATAACATCACTTTTTATATGCATCATACGTTAAATTTGAATTAGTACTTGTTTTCAATAAGTTTTTTTTGAACTTATTCAATAACTTAGTAGTAATTAAATTTCCATAGTAACATTGGGTTTAGAAACAACAACTCGAAATTTTGTGGCCATGATTCGTTTGACAATTTGTAAGTATTAGTTTATACTTTATCTATATAAGAATCAATTCTTCCCTTTCGATTTTTATATCATCTTTATAAATTTTAAGCTATTTACAAACAAAAAACTACTAGTACTGTTTACAAATGATTGTTTAGTTTTTGTGAGAATGTGTTGAATGCATTTCGCTAACTAAAACATTATGTCTTTGGACATTAATGGTTAGTTGGTTACATAACATCACTGTACAAGTTGGTTTTCAATAAGATTTTTTTAACTTATTCTATAAGTTTGTAGTAACAAAATTTCCATAGTAACCTTGGGTTTAGAAACAACAACTCGAAATTTTGTGGCCATGATTCGTTTGACAATTTGGAACCCTCTACGGCTATACCCCTTTCAAGTCCTTGTATCTAATCACCATTAATACATTTGTCCACCTTTTTTCTTATTTGCCAATTTGAGATGACCCTGCTATCCACCCTAACATATGTGACATTAGTTTATACTTTATCTTTATGTAAGGATCAATTCTTTCCTTTCTATTTTTGTACTATCTTTGTAAACTTTAAGCTATCTACAAACAAAAAACTACTCGGTACTATTTACAAATGTTTATTTAGTTTTTGTGAGAATGTGTTGAATGCATTTCGGTGACTAAAACATTATGTCTTTGGACACTAGTTACATAACATCACTTTTTACTAGGGGTGACAATTTTTGACACGACACGATAAATGACACAAACCTGACACAAAGTTTTTGGGTTGAGGATAAACAGGTTTTGGTCAAAAACAGGTCAACCCGTATAACCCGTTTAATAAGTGGGTCGTGTTTAGGTTGAGTAAGTATTAAACATGTCAATATGTAAACTCGTTTAAGTACATATAAACCTCTAAAAATAAAATATATAACTTAGAGTTTTATGTTGGATTTGAATTAAATGTATTTTGCTATGTACTTAATAGGAGTGAATTATGATTATAGCTCATATATTATTGAAATTGTCGCATGATTATTTGTATGCTATGTTTATCATTTTTTGACTCTTATATTATCTTTTGCATTTAAATTACTCTAGTTAAATTGACAATAAGGTTAAACAGGTAACAAACGGGTTACACGTACTATGCAGTTCTGGGTTAAGGTTGAGGTTTTTGACACGATTAATAAATGAGTCGTGTTTGGATAGAGGTTATTACAACCGGCCAACTCGTGAACCCGGACAGGTTAACATGAATACGACTCGATTGCCACCCTTACTTTTTATATGATCTTAAATTTGAACTAGTACAAGTTGGTTTTCAATAAGTCAATAGTAACTAAATTTCCATAGTAACCTTCGGTTAAGGAATAACAATTCGAAATTTTGTGGCCATGGTTCGTTTGACAATTCGGAACCCTCTACCTCTTTTAAGTCCTATCTGATCTCCATTAACACATTTGTCCACTTTTGTCGTTATGTGTAAATTTGAGATTACTCTACTATTCACTCTTACATATGTGTCATTAGTTTATACTTTATCCATATAAGGATCAATTCTTCCCTTCTATTTTTATTATCTTTTGAAACTTTAAGCCGTCTACAAACAAAAAACTACGTAATATTTACAAATGTTTATTTAGTTTTTGAGAGAATGTGTTGAATGCATTTTGCTAACTAAAACATCATGTCTTTGGACACTGGTTACAAAACATCACTTTTTATATGCACTAATTTAAATTTGAACTAGTAGTAGTTGGTTTTCAATAAGTTAGTAACCTTGGGTTATGGAACAACAATTCGAAATTTTGTGGCCATGATTCGTTTTGCAATTTGGAAGGGAGGTGATTTGGGGTGACAATTTCTGACCCGACACGAAACCCGACCTAAAACCGACACGAAAAGTAACAGGTTCGGGTTGAGTCTAAATAGATTTTGAGTCGATTTTGAGTCAACTCATCTAACCCTTTTTATTAAACAGGTGAGGTTCGGGATGGGATTAAATTAATCGGGTCGACCCACCAAACCATTAAGATTTTTTATCTTTAAATATAAAATTATATATATTTTATTATACGGGTTAAATGGGTGAAACGGGCCCACCCACATACCTATTTAACCTATTTAACCTGTGTAATGTGTCAATTTTTTTTATATAAAACGGGTTTATTAAGTTAACCTGAAACCCGCTTAACCTATTCAACCTGTATAACTTATTCAACCCGCCAACACAAGTATATATATGGGTTAAATGGGTCAGGTTCAGGTTATGTTTATACATGTTAGGGTTAACTGCTAGAAAAAAATTCCATCAGCAACAATTGGAAATCGTTGCTAAATTATGTATTTAGTATCTAATTTTAGCAACAAAATTGATAACAAAGTTGTAATTTTTTTAGCAAAAAAAGAATTAGTTGGTATTTATAGAAATGACCATAAATATTTGTTGGTAATTTAGCAACCACTAAGCAATTTCGTTACATTCTCAAATTAGCACCCGTCGAAATAGCAACTAACAACAATTTTCAGTGTTAATTGGGTAACTTGAACGCATATTTTTTGATAAGTTAAGTAATACAATGGTTGTTTTTTTTACAAGTTATGTGATGTTTACATAGATTTTTATAGGTTCAGTTACCCATACAATAAACACGTATACTTGATTAACTTATTTCTAATCTTTTAAACTTTAGTAACTTATGAGAACAATTTTTAAAACTTATAGTAACTTCTTTGTATATTAACCCTTATCAATAATATAACGATATTTATGACATATTGTAACACTAAATATTTTTTACTCCAATGTGTGCACTGAAACTTAGCACTCAATTAAGAATTTTGATATTTTGATATGGTTATTTATCCATTTGCGATTTCGTTGCGATATTCTCATCCGTATGCTATAATTTTCTCTATAAGTTACGGATGTTTATATATCAGTCATCGGAAAAAAAAACTCCTCAACGGACACATCAACTTTCTGTCATATCAATTAAGAATTTGGATACGCAATTAGAATTTGGACCCACAAATCTCACTATTTAAAAATAGACATGCTTACTCAATTAAGAATTTGGACAAGTGTCCAAAAAAGGAAGGTAGATGTTTTTTCTTAGACTCATTTGATATTATTCTAAAGTATTTTTTTATAAACTGGTGCGACATTTTTGTAAGTGGGTTAGTCTCCAATGCATGGTTTTTGAAAAGCTTTTTACTATTTAAAAAAGCTTTTTTAAAGACGTTTTAGCATTGTAGCTAAAGACTTTTTGCAAAGCTTTTAACAAAATATTGTAGTTTGTCAAGCGTTTTATCAAATGATTTTTGCACCATATTGTCTTGTTTTTATAATTACAAAAAGCTTTTGCAAAGTTTTTACCATTGGAGAAGGTTATAAGAATAACTTTTGAGTATTCAAACATTAATGAGATTATGCATTAATAAATGCAAAAAGTCTTTGGAAGTTTTGAGCATTAGAGATGCTTGTTATGCGACGGCTGGATTTTTTTATAGACTATTTGAAAAGGATAAATTAAATGAAAAAAATAAAAATACTGATTTTTCCCTCTTTCAAAAAGTGGGCAAATATTATAATTTTTTAATAGAAAATGTGTTAAATAATTATTATTTTGATAGATTGTGGTTAACTTAACAATTTTTTTTTCAACGTTAGTATATATCTTTAATTTTTTTTCAACGTTAGTATTTTTTTTTTCAAGAATGAAAGAACCTTCGATGAGTTCTTGCATGATTTAGGTCGTCACGGTAAAGAAACATGAACGATCATCGGTGCCACATTTTTCATGTCTCCTTTTGTTAGCAATAACTAAGCTGCTTCATGTTTTGTTTTTCATCGTGTAAAGTTTAGTAGCAAGAGTAGATGTTTCATGGGTTCACGGTTTAAGGCGAAGTAGCAAGCATAGTTGTTTCATGGCTTCATGTTGTTTAGTCATCACAATTTTATGTTTATTCAAAGGTCTAGTTAATTCAAGTGGTTGTAATTGTGACAGTGCACTCTTTGTATCATCGTCATGATATTATTTTGATCTCTTCATCAATTCTATATTCATTTTATTTATAAAAAAGCTTAACCATACACCATATTATAGAAATAAAATCAACTAACACCGATCTTAACTTTAAGGGTGCGTTTGGTTGGTTGCCATGAATCACAATGGGTATGAGTTTCGGTATGAAGTTGAATGACAATGGATTTTATCAATTGTATCATAACCAGCCTTGTTGTTTGGTTGATCAAATATGGAATGGGTATCAAATTTTTACCAAATCTTGAATTGTTACACGACTACATTGCTAATTAGTAATCTGTTACATAAATTTTGCAAAAAGTTATTGTAGGATTCGATCACCCTACAACCTGGTTACTAGTGCGGAATAAATCCGATCTTGAAGACGAACACACCCCAGCAGATTATGTATGACAGAAAAGAAAAAGATGCACAAGAATATAACCCTTAATATTATATGTTTATTGAGTAAGGAGAAGAATGAAGTACAAAACCCTCCCCCCACCTCCTTGTATAGAGATGAGGGAGAGAACAAACAGGTTGGAAGAATTAATGTGTGTGAAACCCTTCCCCCCTCACCTCCTTTTATATAGATGAGGGGGAGGATGGGCTTGAGCCGTAGACAAACCCAATAACCTTAATATGACTATAATTAGAGCTAACTTTACACTAAACCCCCTATCCTATTGACTAAAGTGAATACTATATCTATCAATTTCTACCTTAGTATCACTATTAGTCAATACCGATACCCAGCACCTTCGACCTGTGCTGGAACCTCGGACCGGGAACTGCCTTTTACCAAGGCACCAGTAGCAATTCTTGCTACTAAACTTAGCTCATATCCTGACTCTGCCAAAAGTCCCTTTAGCCATATTTCCATCTTCCAAGCCCCAGTAAGTGTCATATACGCCGCTTCAGTTGTTTACAAAACCATCATGTACAGCATCATAGCTTCTCAGCTTCCTGCACATCCTTGTATCATAAACTCGTACCTTGTGATTGATCTACCCATGGCGTAGTTAAAATCCACAAAAACTTGTACGTCTGTCTCTAATCCACGATCAAAATTATCCAACATACCCACATCTGCAGATGCTATGTCAAGTCTCATGCAGACCATCTGATACTCTTGGCTTCCAACTGCATATATACATGACCATTTACCATTCTTTTCCACATCACAGCCCCCTTATAGACTACCCTCCAACGACAGTATGGAGTGCCCCTTCAACAAATTCTGTACCAACTTTTCATTGCGAATCCTGGACTGTGACACCCTTAGAATATTACCACTCTAATCCCTGATGATCTTCAAACCAAGTATATTTCCCTTTGCTTTAACCAGCAAACCCTTGGTAATCCAGATCTCAGCCTTGCATCCGCAAGAAAAAAACGATATCATCTATATAGAGAAATAGATGTATGAACATACCTGGTGTAGACTCCCAGTAATATCCATCGCTGTCGTCACTGCATTTCTTGTAACCGTTGCTGAGCACATACACATTTGATCGAGCATCCATATCATCTTTCAATCCAGCCTTCCACTTGGAAATCGCCTCACAAGCAACTGTATTATTGAAAGTCAATGACTCATGTGCATATATCTTCCCCACTACAGGAACTGCAAAAGCAGTCTCATTACTATCTTCTCTATATTGAATAGTTCCCATACAGAGTGTTGCTCCCTATCACGTGATGGATGATAGTATATCAAATCCGGAGTTTGTACTTCCTGTGAACCAACTACATGATTGACATTCCCATGAGGTTCCACCTCAAATGTATGACCCTCCTGTGGTTCCACCTTAAACTCATCTCCTTGCAACACCTGCATTGAACCCGTACCTACACCAGACCCAATGAAAGTTTTCTTGTATTCCCCACTTTCATTGAAACCCATATTCCTGTAAAGCACTACCTTTGAAGTAACGTCATCAAACCTCCAAAGCTTATTACCAACTATACCTTTACGGTAAACCAGGAATATGCACTTGACTTTAACCGGTTCAAGCATCCCTCGCTTAATACTAACAAGCCAACCAAAAATCCCTAACATATCTATAGGTGTCTAAAATCCAATCGCTGATGATGGTGATCTTGTTCACTAGATATGTAGATATGGTTGTATCCTCTGCCCAAAGAACCTTGGACAGACCAGACTGAATCAGAAAACAACCTAGCTTAGCCAAGAGTGTCACGTTCATCTCCTTAACCAACCCTTTCTGCTGCTATAACCCTGCAACACCCAAATGTTTGGCGTCCCCACTCTTCATACAATGTTGTGTAGACCTCTGATTACAAGAATCAAGAATATTACCCGTCTTGATCTTCCACCCAGTCTGGTATTCCTTTTCTTGCTCTTTTGCCAAGCAGTCCATGTTTGTCTTCTCTTCAGGTTGCTTGTCCTCCAACCGTCTTTGAGCCACTGCAGTATCATCATTACTAACCTGAAAAACCTCAGCTTTATGATCCCTTTGAGCTCCCTGCAGTTCCACCTCAAACAAAACACGTTTTTCATCATGTACTCCATGGACTCTTGTTTCAATACCTGGACCAAGTTGTTTGAACCCAACTTATTTTAAACTTCCATGCTTTTGTACACGATTCCCATCGAGCTTTTCGATGTTTAACCTAGTATTCATACTAGCCATTCTTTTAACCATTTGCTAACCGTTTAACCTTTTGTGAATTTACCTACACAAAGCACGATCTAGCAAAGTAACCCGTTTGTAAAAACCCTTACTTTAGCCATATAACCCTAAGAATAAACCTTCTTAGAAGTCAATCAAATCAAGAAACCCTTCAAAAAATAAAACCCTTTCTTACTCAAATATCGATCGAACCATGGGCATAAAACCGTCCAACAAATCGACAATCCTTGAATCAAGAAAGTAACTTAGGCTTTTTGAAGTAACCCTTGTCGTACTTTTAATTTTGCAAAACAATTTCTTGTAACCTAAGAAACCTTGCAACCTTGACAAGTCTCGGACTTATTCTCCGACCCTTTGTTTATTCTGATAACCTTGTGATATAAACCTCACAACACCAAATCAAACAAAGTACTAGGTGCAATAATTCCCTTAAGTCTTCTACACCTTGTTGTGAACCCGGACAATCGAAGAACTCAAGAACCTATACCTGTCGATACCCTGCTGCTTCTTGACGGCGAAAAACCTCAACACCAAGAATTTTTGTTGTAGAGAACCTGGTAGCCCAAACAGAATAGAAACCGCCTATTACTTCCAGAAAAACCAAACAACAAAGACCTCTTCTTGATTGATCCTAGTTAACCAGAGAACCCGTAAACCTGAGCTTTTGATACCACTTGTAGGATTTGATCACCCTACAACCTGGTTACTAGTGCGGAATAAATCCGATCTTAAAGACGAACACACCCCAGCAGATTAGGTATGACATAAAAGAAAAAGATGCACAAGAATATAACCCTTAATATTATATGTTTATTGAGTAAGGAGAAGATTAAAGTACAAAACCCTCCCCCTTACCTCCTTGTATAGAGATGAGGGAGAGAACAAATAGGTTGGAAGAATTAATGTGTGTGAAACCCTTCCCCCTTTACCTCCTTTTATAAAGATGAGGGGGAGGATGGGCTTGAGCCGTAGACAAACCCAATAACCTTAATATGGCTTTAATAAGAGCTAAATATACACTAAACCCCTTAACCTATTGACTAAAGTGAATACTATATCTAACAATTTCCACCTTAGTATCACTATTAGTCAATACCGATACGCAACACCTTTGACCTGTGCTGGAACCTCAGACCGGGAACCGCCTTTTACCAAGGCACCAGTAGCAATTCCTGCTACTAAACTTAGCTCATATCCTAACTCTGCCAAAAGTCCCTTTAGCCATATTTCCTTCTTCCGATATATATAGAGTCTCCTTGGGCTAAACTTGGGCTAAACATTCATAATGACCCCCTAGACTTAATAGTTATAGACTAATATGGATACTAAATATAACAATTTCTGCCTTAGTACCATATTAGCCTATGCCGATACTCAACAAATTCAACCTATGTGGTATCAGAGCCAGGTTGGGCCTAGTGGTGGTGTGGATGGTGTTCCTTCGGTTACACCCCGGTTCGACGGTATTAGTAGATCCCGGTAAACCTTGTACCGAAAGGAAGCCGGTAAAAAGGCGGGGTGTTCCGATGGTAAAGGTCGACGGTATGAAAAAAGGTGGGATCGTGGCTATAGTTGAAGGGGAGGCCCATGGTGCTTTGGGTTTTAGGGAGGATTGTTGGGTGTGCAAACCTAATCCTACATCTTTTTGGTGTCTAACATTGGAGATGCTTTTAGTAGAATTGTTGTTTAAGATAGGCGCTTATGTGGAAGTGTTACTTGCGCAACTTATTTGTGCGTAGATCGCTTATTATAACTACTTATTTGGAAGTGTTGGCTTAGGTAGCTTATCTATGCGTAGATTGCTTTATTATGACTACTTATGTAGAAGTGTTGGCTTGGGCAGCTTATCTATGTGTAGATGGTATTATTATGAGTGCTTATGTGGAATGTTTTGGCTTGGCAATCTTATTTTTTCATAACTTGCTTATTTAAACTGCTTATGTAGTTATGTGGTAAGTGTTCTGGTTGGCCATCTTATTTGTTCTTCAAGTGTCTCCACCCTTCGTCACATTTGTTCTTTGGCGCCCCTGCTACTTTGAACTTCTCGTTGAAAACCTATTCCTAGGAAAACGTCATGACCCTTAGTTTCGTGCAAACCTGTGCACATCTTACGTCATCATGGCAATGAGATTTCAAGGGGAGGCTCAAAGTACCAAGGGGTGGCAATAAACAAATGTGACATATATGTTAACTAGTTAGTGTTGGATTAGTTAATTTTTATTTAAAGTCAACTACGTGTTCAAAGGTAAATGAATTCTTATGTGAACCAACACTTTAGCAAGTACAAGTCGGGTTCTAAAAACAACGTTGTGCTTCGATGCAATAAGGGTCAAAAAGCTAAGGCACAAGGCTTCAAGGCAATAAGGGTCAAAAAGCTGGGTTATAAAAACCGCGATGTACACAATGCAAAATCTGAGCCTACTCCCTTACCAAAATTGTTTGTATTTTGTATTTATGATGTCTGATTAATAACACGTGTACATACTAATGTTGGTCTGCGAAGGGTGCGAAAAATAGGAAACAAATTATCTACGAGGCTTGCACGTGGAATCTCTTTTAAAATCCACGCAGTTATCGTAGAAAATGTGTCTAGCTATTTCCCCCATCCTTTTCAGGCCAACATTAGTGCTTCCAACTGCCTTTGATCCTCTATACTAAACGTTCAATTTCACAGGCGGGCCTCCATTTTGCTAAACACTTCCGATGATGGAGGGGTAGTTGGCTCAACGAAACCGTTTACTTATGGTATGTTAGATATTGTCCTTTCTTTTTAATTATACAATTTTTTGGGCTATCAGGCTATAATGATTCACCGGATCACTCTTTTGTAATGTACCAAATTGTGTACACAATGCGAAATTTCCTAGTCGCTTACCAAAATTGTTGGTGTGTGAAGGGTGGGAAAAATAGGAAACAAATTATCTACGAGGCCTGCATGTGGAATTTCTTTTAGGATCCACGTAGTTATCATAGAAAATGTGTCTAGCTATTTCTCCCATTCTCTTCAGGCCAACATTAGTGCGTCCATCTGCCTTTGATCCTAAATACAAAATGTTCAATTTCACAGGCGGGCCTCCATTTTGCTAAACACATCCGATCGCGTATCTTACATGATTTTCGCTAAACACACGGAAATACTCTAAATCAAATTGTGTGGCGGTTACGACAAATCAGTTAAGAATATTTAATTATAATCTAAATATGTTTATATGGTTACGCCTACAATTGTTTGTGTTCAAAGGGCGGTTAAGCCTTGCTTTGTTATTATGTCTTTATAAAGCATTTTTTTCTAGTGTTTGTAGTTTTTATACTCAGATGATGCAAGGGTTGCTGGCTTACCGAATCCGTTTATTTGAGGGTATGTTACAATCATGCATCCTTTGTATTTATACATTTCCCTGGCTATGATGATTCGCTGGCTCGCTGTTTGTTAATGTAATCCCTCCGTCCCATATTAAGTGTCAAGTTTAACTTTTTGAAGTCTTTGTTCTACAAGTTTGACCATAATTAATTCTTTTTGTGTTATATAGTACTTGATGCAAAATATATGAATGGATTGAGTTTTAAATGTATTTTTTATTGGTTTAATTTTCATGGAGTATTATAAAACACAAACAAAAATATTTAAAGTCAAAGTTGAAGAAAAATGACTTTACAAAGTCATAATGTTCAGTTTGACCTTTAAAGTCTTTTTTCATCAACTTTAACCATATATATTTTTGTTTGTGTTATATAATACTAAATGAATATGATACCAACTATAAATACATTCAAAACTCTATACATTCATATATCATGCATCAAGAATCATATACTAACATAAGAAGAAATCATTAAGGTTAAAGTTGAAGAAAAAAGACTTGAAAAAGTCAAACTAGACACTTAATGTTGGACGTAGGTAACATGCGAAATCTGAGCCAAATCCCTTACCGAAATTGTTCGTGTTTTTGTATTTACGATGTCCGATTAATAACAGGTGTACATGAAAATGTTGGTGTGTGAAGGGTGGGAAAAACAGGAAACTGATTTTATATTTGGCTTGCAGTTATCAGTTTCATACATATCTGTATAGAGCCTTGCTTTTACTGTTTTACCCATCCTCTTTAACAACCAACATTCGTGCGTCCAAGCTGGTTTTTTCCTAAATACAATAACGTACGATTCACAGGTGTTGGTTCTTTTTTTAGTCGCCTGTGTGGTATGTGGTTTTCGCGCGCGGTGTATTCCTTTTTGCAAACACGCGTGAGGACGGTGTAGGTTATGGCTCACTCACTATACCATTTACTTGAGGTAAATTAGAAACCGTCTTTTTATTTATATCACTTCACAGGCTATGATGATTCGCCGGATTGGTGTTTCGTAATGTACCAAATTTTGTACACAATGCGAAATCTATGCCTAGTCGCTTACCAAAATTGTTTGTTTTTTGTATTTATGATGTCCGGTTAATAACAGGTGTACATACTAATGTTGGTGTGTGAAGGGTCGGAATAGGAAACAAATTATCTACGAGGCCTGCATGTGGAATTTCTTTTAGGATCCACGTAGTTATCTTAGAAAATGTGTCTAGCTATTTCTCCCATTCTCTTAAGGCCAACATTAGTGCGTCCAACTGCCTTTGATCCTAAATACAAAACGTTCAATTTCACAGGCAGGCCTCCATTTTGCTAAACACATCCGATCGCGTGTCTTACATGATTTTCGCTAAACACACGGAAATACTCTAGATCAAATTGTGTGGCGGTTACGACAAATCAGTTAAGAATATTTAATTATAATCTAAATATGTTTATATGGTTACGCCTACAATTGTTTTTGTTCAAAGGGCGGTTAAGCCTGGCTTTGTTATTGTCTTTATAAAGCATTTTTTTTAGTGTTTGTAGTTTTTATACTCAGATGATGCAAGGGTTGCTGGCTTACCGAATCCGTTTATTTGAGGGTATGTTACAATCATGCATCCTTTGTATTGATACATTTCCCTGGCTATGAGGATTCGCTGGCTCGTTGTTTGTTAATGTACTCCTTCCGTCCCATATTAAGTGTCAAGTTTAACTTTTTGAAGTCTTTGTTCTTCAAGTTTGACCATAATTAATTCTTTTTGTGTTATATAGTACTTGATGCAAAATATATGAATGGATTGAGTTTTAAATGTATTTTTTTATTGGTTTAATTTTCATCGAGTATTATAAACCACAAACAAAAATATTTAAAGTCAAAGTTGAAGAAAAATGACTTTAAAAAGTCATAATGTCTAGCTTGACCTTTAAAATCTTTTTTCATCAACTTTAACCATATATATTTTTGTTTGTGTTATATAATACTGAATGAATATGATACCAACAATAAATACATTCAAAACTCTATCCGTTCATGTATCTTGCATCATGTATCATATACTAACATAAGAAAAAATCATTAAGGTTAAAGTTGAAGAGAAAAGACTTGAACAAGTCAAACTAGACACTTAATGTTGGACGGAGGTAACATGCGAAATCTGAGCCAAATCCCTTACCGAAATTGTTCGTTTTTTTGTATTTACGTTGTCCGATTAATAACAGGTGTACATGAAAATGTTGGGGTGTGAAGGCTGGGAAAAACAGGAAACTAATTTTATATTAGGCTTGCAGTTATCGTATAAAATCTGTATACCTGTTTCCACCATCCTCTTTACACCAACATTCGTGCGTCCAGCTGCGTTCTTGTCCTAAATACAAAACGTTCGATTTCACAGGCGGGCCTCCATTTTGCTAAACACATCCGATCGCGTGTCTTACATGATTTTTGCTAAACACACGGAAATACTCCAGATCAAATTGCCTGGCGGTTATGAAAAATCAGTTAAGAATATTTAATTATAGTCTAAATATGTTTATATGGTTACACCTGCAAATGTTTGTGTTCGAAGGGTGGTTAAGCCTGGCTTTGTTATTATGTCTTTATAAAGCATTTTTTTCTGATGTTTGTAGTTTTTATACTCAGATGATGCAAGGGTTGTTGGCTTACCGAATCTGTTTATTTGAGGGTATGTTACAATGATGAATCCTTTGTATTTATTCATTTCCCTGGTTATGATGATTCGTTGGCTCACTGTTTGTTAATGTAATCCCTCCGTGCCATATTAAGTGTCCAGTTTAACTTTTTGGAGTCTTTGTTCTACAACTTTAACCATAATTAATTCTTTTTGTGTTATATAATACTTGATGTAAAATATATGAATGGATTGAGTTTTAAATGTATTTTTATTGGTTTAATTTTCATCAAGTATTATTATAAAACACAAACAGGTGTACATGCAAATGTTGGTGTGTGAAGGGTGGGAAAAACCGGAAACAAATTATATATTAGGCTTGCAGTTATCATATAAAATCTGTACCTGTTTCCCCCATCCTCTTTATACTAACATTTGTTCGTCCAGCTGCGTTATTGTCCTAAATACAAAATGTTCAATTTCACAGGTGCTGGTTCATTTTTTTGATCGCATGTGTGGTACGTGGTTTTCTTCGCCGATGTCAACCTTTTTTGCTAAACACGCGGAGGACAGAAGAGTTGTTGGCTCACCGAAACCGTTTACTTGAGGTATATTACAAACCGTCTTTTTATTTATATCACTTCACGGGCTATGATGATTCGCCGGATCAGTGTTTCGTAATGTACCAAATTTTGTACACAATGCGAAATCTGAGCCTACTCCCTTACCAAAATTGTTTGTAGGTGTACATACTAATGTTGGTCTGCGAAGGGTGGGAAAAATTGGAAACATATTATCTACGAGGCCTGCATGTGGAATTTCTTTTAAGATCCACGGAGTTATCGTAGAAATTATGTCTTGCTATTTCCCCCATCCTTTTTAGACCAACATTAGTACGTCCAACTGCCTTTGATCCTAAATACTAAACGTTCAATGTCATAGGTGGGCCTCCATTTTGCTAAACACATCCGATGATGGAGGGGTTGCTGGCTCAATGAAACCGTTTACTTATGGTATGTTAGATATTGTCCCTTCTTTTTATTTATACCATTTTTTGGGCTATCAGACTATGATGATTCACTGGATCACTATTTTGTAATG
>BQNB010007507.1:47638-87583 GCA_026074375.1 Tanacetum coccineum
GGTTGGATCATAGGATTGATTCCTAACCTAACCACCTTATGACTTCAGAATCGTCGTGAAATTAAGATGTTGTTGGGTATAAGATCGAACCATAAAACCTAAAACGGACTTACGGATCAAAAGTTATGGCTGTTTTACTGAAACCCTTTTCTTCACACAAAACGCAGTGACACCAAAACGCAGTGGTTGAGATTTGGTCAAAACGCAATGCTCAAAACGCAATGGTCAAAACGCAATGCTCAAAACGCAATGGTCAAAACGCAATGGTCAAAACGCAATGGTCAAAACGCAATGATCAAAACGCAATGAAATTTGGTCAAAACGCAATGAAATTTTGTCAAAACGCAATGAAATTTTGTCAAAACGCAATGAAATTTCTTCAAAACGCAATGAAATTTCTTCAAAACGCAATGAAAAAGTGTCAAAACGCAATGAAATTTCTTCAAAACGCAATGAAATTTCTTCAAAACGCAACCTGCAATCAAAACGCAATGAACCAAAACGCAACCAAAAAATCAAAACGCAACATGAAGAAAATCAAAACGCAACATGAATTTTGCCAGTTTGTCAAAACGCAACGACGAAGTATACGATTTTTTCCACCAAAAATCGCCTAATAATCACCCTTTTTGACCTTTTAGCTTGATTTCTCTTGCACAATTAGCTACCTTATGCCTAGATCTTGCTTAATAACATAAACATTCACACATCTAAGCACAAAAATTCGGGTTTGATTTTTTTTCTTCAAAATTACACACGAATTTGATCTTGTTTATCCACAAGAATCAACCACGAATCCACACGTAGCTCTGATGCCAATTGTAGGATCCCGTTATCACTTCACTTCATATATTTAAACACGAATCGAAACTAGAAAGGAGAAAGATTGAGTTGTTTAGAGAGAGAAAGAGGAGAGAGAAATGAGAGAGAAATGAGAATAGATATTTTCAACAACTTTTACAACTAACTTTTCCAAGTGGAAAAGTTCCTTATATACCCCGACACGTAAAAGTGACGCGCGGGATATTTAACTAGGACCCGGGCTCGGGTTTTGCTTGGGATTAAACCCGAAACATATACAATATTAGATTAACTATCGAGCCCGATTCCCGATATTATCCTATTACAACATTAACTAATTAAAGACCGAAGGTCCATCATAGAGTGACCGAACTTCCTTGTTCGACTCAATAAATTGAGGCTAACAGTAATTATGTATATCGTCCCATGGGGGAAGATTGTTGGGAATTCACTTTTACGTGACGACATTACAGAATTACCATAGTTTATCATAGTCACACACGCGATGACTAGAATAGGCAACTATGTATAGTTTAGAGGCGTATGGGCTATATATATCCCTCTATGGCTTCCATAGAGGGGTTGAGTCATTTGGCATTGTTGAGTCATTTGTATCCTTCATTCATTTTCCATCTAATCACAAGTTCATCTTCCATCTCACTACTCTCTCTTACTAAAATGGCTATCATGTGGTTTGACTCACCAAGACCACCGGATCATAGTTTTCATGAATCTTTCAATTGGTATCAAGAGCCATGGCAACATACTCTTGGGTCGGTTTTGATTTTTGTCCGATTGGTTTCTTGGTCTCAAATATGTTTATTTAAAATCTGTCACTTTTGAATATGTCACTGTTGCTACTTCACGTTCCTCAGGTGAACTCGGGCCCGCCATAGAGTTCCAGCGAAACCATTATCAATGTATCGGCCTTCGTTCAATGTTGATTTCCCGTCCATGACTTTCACGGCTCTTACCACAAATGGAGTTATCTTCATAATGAATCCCTTTAACGGCCATGACTAATGGTTGTCAGGTAACATTTTTCAGATTTGATACATGGAAAGTTGGTGAACTCTGCCTAACTCTTGAGGAAGTTCCAGCTGTAGGAACCTTTCCAACTTTTGCATAACACCCATTGAAAGGTCGACGTACTCGGGGGTGGGCGGAGTTAGCTTGCCGTTACTAACAGCTGACTCCTTTCCATGTTGAGACTTGAGCATAACTTGTCTCAACTTCGAACTCCATCGGATTTGCTTCCGATCAGCGTAACTCTGGTGTTGTCGCTCATGGTGCCGCTTGCATCCTTTGCTTGATCAGGACGATCTTCTCCGTTGTTTCTTGGATTAATTCCGGGCCAGTCAGTTGGGCCTCCCCAACCTCGGCCAGCATACTGGTGATCGGCATTTTTCGACTCATACTAGTGCCTCATACGGGCGGCCTTTATGCAGCGTGATAACTGTTGTTGTATGGGAACTTCGGCCAATGGCAAATGCTAACCCAGCCTTTGCAAATCAATCAGCAAGCTGTAGCATGTCCCTCGAGTGTTTGAATGGTTCCTCTCGCTCTGGCCGTCAGTTTCGGAATGATACGCAGTGCTTTTGCTATATCCGTACCCAAAGCTTTTTGAAATGATCTCCAGAAATTTGAAGTGAATCTTCCATCACGATCACAGATAATTGAGGCAGGTATCCCGTGTCTTGCCACTATCCTGTTCAAGTACAACCTCGCCAATTTATCCAACGGATCATTCTCCCGTATTGGTAAGAAGTGGGCAGATTTTGTAAGTCGATCCACAATCACCCAGATGGTGTCGAAACCTTGTGACGACCTAGGAAGTTTGGTGATAAAATCCATTGTTATATTATCCCACTTCCACTCGGGTATTTCTGGTTGTACTAGCAATCCTGATGGCCTCTGATGTTCGGCCTTAACTCTTGCACATGTCAGGCATTTGCTAACGTACGTGGCGATGTCAGCCTTCATGTTTGGCCACCAAAATAATTTCTTCACATCTTGGTACATCTTTTCGGAACCGGGATGGATAGAATATTTCGACTTGTGGGATTCGTGCATAATCACGGATCTTAAGTCTCCATAGCAAGGTATCCAACTCCTGCTGTGTAAGCATAGTGTCCCATCAGCACGTGGTTCCAATCTTTCCTTGGGTATATCCCTTCGGATCATACCCCCTACGTCTTCATTTACGATGTTCTCTGGTTTCTGGGCTTCGATCTGAGCTTCTAATATTCGTTTGGGAAGGTCCAAACCAATTGTCATAACTATGCTTGAACCCGCAATGCTCAATCGCGTTCTTTGGCTCAGCGCATTCGGCCACTACGTTTGCTTGCCTGGATGATTACGATATCACAGTCGTAGTCACTCAGTAATTCTAGCCAACGACGTTGCCTCATGTTAAGCTCCTTCTGATCGAGAATGTGTTGTAGGCTTTTATGGTCGGTGAAAACGGTGCATCTGGTTCCGTATAGATAGTGTCTCCATATCTTTAGGGCAAACACTACTGATCCAAGCTCTAATCGTGGAGTGGTGTAGTTCTTCTCGTGAACTTTTAACTGTCGAGAAGCATAGGCAATCACCTTCTTCTTGCATTTACACAGCGCCTAGCCTTGTGTGACGCATCACAGTAGACCACAAAGTCCTCGCTCCCCTCAGGTAAAGCCAGAATTGGGGCACTGCACAACTTCTGCTTTATCAACTGGGAAAGCGTTCTCTTCCTTTTCTCCCCAGTGAACTTGATCCCTTTTGAGTTAAGTTTCGTCAGTGACTTAGCAATCTTTGGAAAATCCTTAATGAACCTTCGTTAGTACTGCAAGACCTTAGAAAATTGGCGGATCTCCGTTGGTGTCTTGGGAGATGCCCAATCCTTGATAGACTCTATCTTGGCCGGGTCCACATGTATGCCTCTACTATCAATGACATGTCCGAGAAACTGTACCTTCGGAATCCAAAATTCACATTTTGAAAACTTTGCGTACAATCTCTCCTTCTTAAGCAATTCCAAAATTGCTTTAAGGTGTTCTTCATGCTCCCTTTCGTCCTTTGAATAAATAAGTATGTCATCGATGAAGACAATTACGAACTTATCCAAGTAAGGTTTGCACACTCGGTTCATGAGGTCCATGAATACCGCAGGTGCGTTTGTCAGTCCGAATGGCATAACCTGGAACTCGTAATGGCCATACCGAGTTCGAAATGCCGTCTTTGGAATGTCTTGATCTCGCACTCTAAGCTGGTGATACCCGGATCTCAGATCTATCTTCGAATAAATACTGGATCCTTGAAGTTGATCAAACAAATCGTCGATCCTCGGGAGTGGATAACGATTCTTTACTGTCAGTTTATTTAACTCGCGGTAGTCGATGCACATCCTGAACGAACCGTCCTTCTTTTTGACAAATAAGACTGGGGCTCCCCAAGGCGAGGAACTAGGCCTTATGAAACCTTTGTCAGAAAGCTCTTGTAATTGTTTGTATATCCTTCATTTGGATGGGGCCAATCGTTATGGTGCTCGAGTACGGGTGCGGCCCCTGGTCACTAAGTCGATTTGAAATTCCACCGGTCGAGCTGGAGGAAGACCTGGCAAGTCCTCGGGAAACACCTCTGGAAAATCCCGGACGATTGGTACGTCCTATCTGTTTCCTTTCTGACTTGTCCTCCTCTTTCTGGCGGTTATCTGTGCTAAAAAAGGACATGCATCCTTGGCATGTACTCTTGAGCTTATGACATGAGATAAACTTGTCAACCGGGATTTCTCTCCGTTGCTACTTTTTTTGCCGCAAAAAGGCAAAGTTTCATTCCGTAGGGAACACTAACGAGTTTCTATAGCATGATGATCACAGCGTGATATCTTCTTAACCAGTCCATACGATTAATGACATCGAAACTATACCCAAATTTCTTTCTAGCATTAGATCTTTGTTTTGAACGGTTGTCTAAGAAATTTAAGGTGGCAACTCGTATTAATGGTGTCTTTCTTGACTATTTCCATCAGCTAATTCGACATCATAACAATTTTCTTGTAAAGTGGGGCGATGCTTATCAATGGAACTAATTGCAGGGATATAAACTTCTATGGCACCAGTGGCGAATAAGATAGATGCTTAGAGTTTATTTAAGAGTAAAGTACCCGTGACGACATTTGCATTCAGGGTTTCCTGGTGACATTTCCCTCTTTTCTGCATTCCCAAACCACATAAAAATCTTCCTTGTGCATTCTGATTTCCTCCATCTTTTTCTTCGAGTTTTTGGACAATCTCTCTGTAAGTGTCCTGAGTGCTCCACACTCAAACAACAAGTTACCTTTTTGGAGTTGCCCCTTTGCCCTTCGAGTGTTAGCAGCGTTTGCGTTGCCAGTATTTTCGGCAATCGCGAGCAAACGTGCCCTATCTTATGAATTGTGGCACCTCTGGGTGCACGGCATTGTGGTGGAGATGGCACTGTTGTACTTGGGCAAGGATCCCATATGCTTTCTTTCGCCGTCCCCAAGTTGTAGACTTTGGCGCATTCTGCCTTTTAAGGGTTGTAGTTGGACCATGGTTGTTTATGGAGGAATATTCAGCCATCCTTTTGTTGTCAGATTTGCCTTTCGCGTAGGTGCGGAGTTTCTGGTCCATCAAGTCATTGGCAATCACTAGTCTCTTCCAATGTTTGGGTATGGCAGTTTAACATTCCAATAAATGTGTTCAGGAAGTCCACTGATGTACTTGTTCAACGCCTTCTCGGTTTCATTGGCAATAAATGGTACATATCAGGTTAACTCTTGGAAACGTTCAGTGTATGCTGGAACATCGTTTCCTTTGACCTTCAGGTTCCACAGCTCAATCATCTAATTCTTATTTCACCATGGGAAATACTTGGTCAGTATCTTTTTCTTGGTACTTCCAAGTCATGGGCATTATGCTCTGGACTAAGGTTCTTATCTGACCATTCCACCAAGTCAAAGCAGCACCTAACAGAGTACAGGTGGCAAACTTTACTCTGTTTCTCAACGGCACAACCATGTTATTTGAAAAACTGACTCCATTTTTTCAAATCCATCGTGTTTAAACGGACCATGCCTTCAGCCCCTTTAAAGTTCAAAGGTTGGCACTTCATGAAATCAGCGTAAAAAACAAGGACGCGCATTTTGCACGTGCCTTCGTTTTCACGTGCGAACTGGGGCTTCCATCCTATTAGTGGAGTCGCAAGAGAGCTTGGTCGATCATTGCTTGGATGGATTCGGGGGTCAGGTTGTTTGGGTTGGTGTCATTGACATGGGTATTTGGTCCTCCTCTGGTTGTAGGTGCCATGATTTGTCTAGATCACAAAAGACAAAACATGAGGTTATATGACAGAATATAATAAATATGGTTGAGATAATTCAAATAGGAGTAGTATAGAGTACAAGTAACAATCCATTTATTATTAACTTTGATACATGAAATAGTTGTCAGTGTACAATGCTTACAATTCATAAAGATCTAAGGCTATGCTAGCGGGGAAAACCCCTAATACTTAACATGCCTGTACTATGTCTCTAGCAAGATACAATATACATTAAATCACTAAATGTGGATGTCGCCGTCCCAGAGCATCCTGGTGGCTTGGAATCCTAGCCTCTGGTCCTGGCTGTCTAGCTCTCCTATGCGGCTCTCGCAGTGCCAACAACTCAGTCTGCATGTCGCTCATCTCTCGCCTAGTCTTGATGATTCGGCGAGCCTTACCATCTGATCCTTGGCGCCTACGGACCAGTCTCTCGAAGTGTGCTAACTCAGACTGTTTGCATCTGAAAGCGCGTATGTATACCTTGGTGCTGTGTTGAATATGAAAGTACTCTGCAGCTGTAGCTGTTAGTCTGGATGTGTCTGTACGATAGGTTCATGTGCTTACACATGATCAAGATGGGTTGATGCTCCTGATGAGTCGCCTGGGTCAATCCTATCGAACAAGGCCCAAGCCTTCAGGAAGCATTGGCTCCTCCTCCTCTCATACATACTGTCTCCTGTCTACCATCCATACTTTCTCCTAGAGAGTCATCCTATCCCCCATAAGTAGATCGACCCACTGCGAGTCCATATCGACTCGCTGTGATATACGAGACCTACTATCCTGAGCGTCCTCTAGTAAAGCATACAAGTCCTGTGTATCATGCTCATGGAGCTTAGCAAGATCTGTGACCCTATTATTGACCTCTCCCATGGTCATAGGTGCTATCTCTAGAACTGCCTCTGCCGGATCTACCTAAGTATCCCTAATACCGTACCCAACCTCTCTAATCCCATGTCACCTCTCTTCAGCATCTACCGTGCTGAAAAATCCATAATCTATCCCCCGACCTCTTGTAGGTCTAGCAGTAGAACTCTCCCAGACCTCGTATCTAGAGGCTAGGGTGGACAAATACAACCTCTTGCGGGGTGGCTGCTCAGACTCGGGAATATCATCCCTACGGTCAATAGGTGGTGGTATGTATAGAGATGGTGGTAGTGGTGGTAGTGGAGGTGATGGTAATGTGGCAGTAACTGCATCAATAAGGGCCTGAGTGGATGCTATCCTGAGTGTCTGGATTTGGGTTGGACACCCAGATGATGGTAGTAAGGGTGATGGCACAGGTGGTGGTGATGAATGTGCAGGTGGGGCCATGCTCCTAACAAGGCGCTCCCCTGTAGAGGGTGGTGATAGTGAGATAGGTGGTGATGGTGATGGAGTAGTCATGGCCAGAAGTCTCTCAACCTCTGCCTCTGGTGGAAGGGATATGGAAGTCTGAGGCCGGACGGTAATCCTAGCCCCAATAGTAATGTCAGTGGAGGGTGGTGGTATAACAGGCTCTGTTCCCTCAGGTGGGAAAACAGGCTCATCAACAGGTGCAACAATAGTAGAGTCGGCCAGAGCTAAGTACTCCTCCTCCTCCTCGTCCTCATTATCCTCATCATCCTCATCCTCATTAGCGTCATCCCTAGATGAATCGCCGTCATCATCATCTCCATCATCTCCCCCGTCCATAGGATAGTCAGCCGGACCATCCTCTGTCTCATCACCCTCGTACTCCTCTGGATCTTTCTCGGGATCCGACTTAGTAACATATCCGGGTGACTCAGCAGTAGGTGAATCAATAGGAGGTAATGGCTGCTCCTCAGCCGGAAACTCATGCTCATCCTCCAATGGTATATACTCAGGGTATATAGGCTCTGGCACGTAGTCAGGATCATGTGCCTGTACGAACATAGGCTCACGCTCATCCTCGTCCTGAGGAACTAGCGGTGTCTGTGGATCCTTTGGGCCTGGTATGTAATCCGGTGATGGTGGGGCTACTCGCTGTATCGGGAGTCCATCGTATCCTAATACGATGACCCGTGGAATACCTCCCTCAGATATCTCCTCATCATCGGCTCCCCAGAAGGCTCTGCCGGGCTCAGAGTCGGTGTAGACAGAAGTGTATGTGACAGCTGATGAAGCAGAAGACATGACTGCTGCAAAAGCGAAAATAA
The DNA here is from genome assembly GCA_026074375.1 of Tanacetum coccineum. NCBI lineage: Eukaryota > Viridiplantae > Streptophyta > Magnoliopsida > Asterales > Asteraceae > Tanacetum > Tanacetum coccineum. Next base: position 55,921 of record BQNB010007507.1, read on the forward strand.
CTTATATAAGTATTACTTATAGGAAGATTGGTATGATATGTCTGTAAGCTTTAACTATAAAAGTCTTATATTAATATACGTAATATCATTTATATACACGTATATCAATCATGTAAGCACTTAGTACCCTACTAATGCTAAAACAATGCATGTCATGTAAGCACATAAATTTGATGCAACAAGTAATGTGTGTATGTCCCATACAAACCCCGTTTGTAAATCAAGTGTTTGAAAATGGTTATAGTCCAGACAAGACTTTTGACCTGGTTCTCTATAACCTTGGCTCTGATACCAATCTGTAACACCCTCAAATCTGAGTACGCAGCGGAATGTTGAATATCCGAGGGCGTTACTTTATAGATCAATAGCACAAGATATGAGAACGACCACTAACGTGTCGTTTTAAAAAGATACATTGGATTAACAAAATGCTTGTTCATTACATAAGCTCATGGCTTCAAATTGTTCGACAATATAAGTAAAGATTTTGGCTATATTACCCATTGGCTATATTTACCCTATTGGCTATATTACCTCACCATTAAATCCAATCAAAGGGGTAGTGGCCGGTATCAATTGGTTTTTAATTTCTGGACGGAATCGGCTAAAGCAATGCTCATATAGAATTTCTGAGGCTGATCCACCATCCACGTACATACGGTGTATACAGTGGCCTCCTATTTCTGCCTCGATGATCATTGGACCTTCTGTTCCTTCATCTTCCCCTAGGGGTGGGAAAAAGATTTCTAGATTAGGAGAAAAGCTGTGTGTAATCATTTGTCTAGCCATCCTTTCCCAAGGTTGGACCATTAGGATAGTTAACGCTTTATCTTGCCCGGAAGTTTCTCCTTTCTTTTTAACTTTAGGCTGTTCCTTTCCATTGTTTTGTTTGTGCTCTTTGATCAAGTGCGACAGCTTTCCGGCTTTAAGCATTTCTTCAATCTGTTTCCTCAGGTGCATACATTCGTCTGTGTTATGCCCTACTTCACCATGAAACTCGCTAACTTTAGCAAGCACTAGTCATGGTATAAATTGTACACATTGTGTCCAATTTGTAAAACAAGCATGTTCACGACCACCAAGGAGTAAATCATTTAAATATTTGGTAAAGCATGGGGCTAATGAACTCACCTTAGCAAGTAGTTTCCCTGAATGATAATAATATCCAAGTAGTAGGGCAGTGGATCACACCGACAAGTACCTAATAAGTACGTCAAGTCTTAGTTAACACATTTAGCTAACACTCATTGTAATACTAAATCCATTTTTAAGTTTAATATATACCGTTATCCACTGTGTGGTGACGGCACAAGATTATTGTATTTATAATTCCCGATGGTTTTCTACGGAGAAATCGTGAAATCATCATTTAATAAAAATACTTATTTATAACTTGTTATTTAAAACCCGTCAATGTTTCGAATATCTTAATGTTCGATAATTCCGACTCTTAAGGGGTTTAATTTTTTTCCCCCCCATTTCCACTTTTGCTCACTATCATCCCTTAAGTTCCTAGTTATTCCACTTTGGTCCCTAGGTTTAAAATAATACACTTTTATTATTTTAAACCTTTTTGTTTTTTCGGAAATGACATAATTAGTCCTTAATTTACAAAAGGTAGTTGAGTCCTTATAAATTACACTTAGATTCCTTATAAGTTTCAGAATGTTGCAAGAACAGTCCCTAGGTTATTGAAATTTGAAAATGACAAAGTTAATCCCTTATGTTTCGGAAATTACATTTTAGTCCGTTTGAACTTCGAAAATTTCATAATTAGCTCCAAATAAACTTCAACAATGTCATTTCTCTTTGTTTAAGCTTATTTGATAGATTATACAATTGCTTCTGCTTAAAAGAAGCTTATCGAGCTTATTTTTGGCTTAACGGGCCTTATTGGGCCCGTTAAGGTCCGTTGAGCATTTTAATGACCCGTTATAGTTTTGATAGGTCCAAAAGTCGTTAATAAGCTCATGTGGGTCTGTTAAGCTTAAAATAAGCTCGGGGAGCTTATTATGGCTTATTTCGAGCTTATTAGGCCCGTAAGCCCAATAGCTTAAACCTGAATGATGCTTAGAGGCTTCTTTAGCATTTTTAACTTATTCCTTAGGCTTAGAAATCACATTAGGGTATGTTTCTGGTTTGGCTTATTCCATAAGCAAAATAAGCTCGCCATTGGGCCTTTTGGGCCTGTTGTGAACCCGAATGGGTTTTAGGGGTTAGGGCTTTGCCCATTAATATTATTTAAGTCAGCTCATTTAACTTGCATAAGCTGTGCAACTTACCAATAAGCTGTTAGAGCTTATCGTGAGCTTATGGCTTACGTTGGGCTCGCAAATGGGCTAGTTAGCCCGTTAAGGGTTCGATTTGATTCTATAAGACAAGGCAAGGCTTATACGAATCCAATAAGCACATTAGGTCTCTAAATAAGCTCGTAGAGCTCATTCATAAGCCGTAGGCTTATGAGCCGTGGCCTGTTGGGCCTATTGATGGGCTGTTGGGCCTGTTGGGTTCGGAAGTGGGTCGCATTGATTTGTACTAGGCCCTTTTGTGGCCCGTTCCCCTTTCTAATGTTTCCAAGTGGATTGTAACTAGTCCTAGCAATCGTTTTATGCTTGAAAACCTTTGTAAGGGTCGTGTTTATTACATGCACACATCAAATAAGGTCGTTCACACGTCCCATAGTCTTCATGTCGCTTTTACTTCAAAAGTTTACGTGTAATATTTACCCATGTTCGTGTATAAGGGTTTTTAGTTCACATCGTGTCCAAGTTGATCATTTAACTAGATGTCTTAAGGTTTTACTTGTTGTTAAGCCATGTTCCGTATTTCTTGTATCCCTTGCACCACGCAACGCCTAACATACGCGTATCTATGTACGCAAACCATGCATGGGTCGACCCATGCATGTTTGTGCCCACGTTAACCTTGTCACACACAAGGTAACGGGACTCTTTACAACTAGACATGATAAACGACTAGAATATAGGTAGATAGAAGTTTAGTTCGACTTACAATAGTCCTAAGCTCTTGGTTTTGGATTGAGAGACAACCCGATACCCTTATACTTAAAACGCGTGTTACCCTAAGCTTTCAAAGCTTGTATTCCCAGTCTTTAGCTCGTGTGAAAGTCTTGACAACCTTATACGTGATCTTAAAGGTTTTCTTAAATCCTTAGTGACCTAAGTGGGTCGTGATTGGCTCGGTTATTTGGTATCCGAAGGTATAGAGAGAAGAGAAAAGGTTCTTAGCTTTGAGAGAGAGTTTAGAGGTTTAGAACTTTGTTAAGTGGTAGTGTGAGTGTTATTTATAAGCAATGTGGGCTAGTTACTTCCCCTTGGTTCTTTCCTAACTAAAATCGATCTAGCTTAGGTGGTTTAGGGGGTTTTAGTTGCCCACACATGGTTTTGCCTAAAACAACTAAGTACATAACCTTAATTACCATGTATATGTACAAGATTTGCTAAGATATGAAATCTTATGGTTTTTGTGTGTTCTTTTCTTTTTAGCCGCGGCACCAAGAGATAGAAGGGAGGAATGGGTTAATAGCCAATGGATAAAAAGTCATTAGGGGACCATTAGGACATGTATTTAATGAGACATGGAGGTACTAGTACTTGTTAAGATAATTAGGAGACTTTTAACAAATAAACCACCAAGGAACGACAATTATGTGGTTTACTGCCCACATTCAGCACTCAAGTGACATAAACACAAGACTTGATTAAATTTTGTGTTTAGGCTCTCAAAGTGGGTATTGGTTTGAGTCTAGGTATGTCTAAGTATTTCCGGGGTGTGTCCAAAGTATTTTTAATTCCGCGAAAACGTAACACCTTACGAGTGACCAATAAAAATAACATACGCCCCCAAAAGTACGAAATTATCTTCTGATAAATTAATTTCTATTACTTGGTTGATGAAAGCCTTAATTTATTTGGTGGACCGTTTACATTCATTGATTATTTTTAGTCTACGCGATTTAGCTTAAAAGTAAATATTAAAAGTAAACGCGTATCGGACAAAAATAAATAGTGATCATTAATAGAGTCGTACAATGACATGAAAAATAAGAAATGTTACAGCATGCGAAAAAAGTGTGAGAAGAAGTCTCTACGGCCTCGTTACACAACGGACATAGAATCGATTGAATCTCCAAACCCCGAGCAGAAAGATTAAACCTAGTTGGAAGTCTATCCAAGCTAATCTTCCAAGCTAGAATATTAGACTTGATAGGATCATCTTGACCCAACGAGTAGGAACATCAGATTTGGGTAAAATTTCATCATCAATATATCTACGAACAGAACTAACCGTGAAATTACCCGAACCTTCGAGCATCCAAGACCAACGATCGACCGTTTGAGGTAAATGAACATGGGACATTAAGAAACATGGTTCATAATTGCTCTCTATCAACTCCAACCTCTGGGCTCGCCGATGAACAGAAGCATCCAAACTACCGAATTTCAATTTTTCTATCCACCAAAATAATTTTGTCTGATTTCCACAACTAAAAATTCTAGGGTGAGATGTTTTTAAGACACTATCACCTAGCCATAAATCGTCCCAGAAGGTGGTGTTTTCACCATTCCCCAATTTGCGTTTGATAAAAGAGAAATAATCTATACCTTTAGCTTTAAGAGAAAGAAATTCTCGAACCAGTTCTTGCCATATAGAACCACTGATTTTCAAATTAGGAACATCTAACTTGCATTTGGTTTCGTTGATAGCTTTAATAAGATTGGCCTAAATCGAAGAGCAATTAGTAAACAATCTCCAAATCCATTTAAAAGAAGAGCTCGATTGGAAGCATATAGGCTAGAGACGCCAAGACCACCCTTTGATTTAGAAGCCAGAATGTTCTCCCATCGAATCAACGTCATTTTCCTATCTTCTTTAACAGAACCATTGAAAAAATTCCTTCGAATTGATTCTAACTCATTTAAAACAGCAGCTGGAGCTTTGTATAACGACATGTAATAAAGAGGGAGAGCATTAAGAACCGATTTGATAAGAGTCAACCTCCCGCCACAAGAAAGAGTTTTAATCTTCCATTTCGACAGTCGAGAAGAAACTTTATCAATCACTTCCTTCCACGAATTTATTCTAGACATAGGAGCTCCAATTTTAACCCCGAGGTACTGGAATGGAGGAATAAGCGTGGAACATCCAACAATAGCAGCAGCCTCGTCAACTTCTTTCTTAGAAACTCCAATTCCAGAAAGTTTACTTTTGGAAAGGTTTATTTTGAGACCCGAAGCCATGAAAAAACATTTCAGCACCCTCACAATTGTTTTGATATTAGAAATATTCCATTCACCAACAAAGACTGCATCGTCTGCATAGAACAAGTGAGATATCGAGAAAGAATTATTTATAGAGATACCTTTGTAGAGCCCGACTTCCATCACTCTAGAAAAAGAACAATGTAAACTTTCCATGACCAAGATAAAAAGAAAAGGAGAAAGCGGATCTCCTTGCTTGAGACCTCTATGAAATCGAAATTCCGATGTAGGACTTCCATTAATAAGAACCGAACCTTTAGCAGAATTCAAGCAACCGGCTATCCAACTACGCCATTTGTCTCCAAAGCCAAACGATTTTAAAATATCGTCTAGATAATCCCATCTAACGGAATCAAAAGCCTTTTCAAAATCAATCTTGAAAATCATAGCATTTATCTTCTTGTGTTTGCACCACGAAATGAGCTCATTAAGAATAAAAGGACCATCAAGAATTTGTCGGTTAGGGACAAAAGCTGTTTGAACTTCATTTATGAGATCCGAAATGACCATGCTTAAACGATTAGCCAAAATCTTTGCTATGATTTTATAGATGCTTCCTATGAGACTGATTGGCCGAAAATCTTTAATAACTTTTGCATCCTGAGTCTTAGGAATTAAAGCGATGAAATTAGAATTACAACCGGGAGGAAAAATACCTGTAGAAAAGAATAGAGTAACTGTAACACCCTTAAATCTGAGCACGCAGCGGAATGTTTGAATATCCGAGAGCGTTACATTATTGGGTCAATAGCACAAGACTCAGAGAACGACTACTAAACTTGTCTTTTGAAAAATAACATTGGATTAAACAAAATACTCGTTTGTTACATAAGCTCATGGCTTCATATTGTTCAACAATATAAATAAAGATTTTGGTTTATAACAATTGTCCCCAAAGTGTAATAAGACCCCAAATCTTAAGTGTTGACTCTTCAATTATTGACTCCCAATGTATCATCGCACCTCGTGCCTTATTGACCTGAAAAACATGCTTAAAAAAACGTCAACAAAATGTTGGTGAATTCATAGGTTTATGTAAATCAAATTGTAGGACCGCAAGATTTCCAAGTGTATGATTAAGCAACAAATGCAAACATCATAAAAAGTAATTACGTTTTCCGAAGCTCATGACACTAAAGCTCGACATATATGAATGCAAATATAAATTTGCCAACAGGTGTCCGTGTATGATGTGCTAACCCCACAACATCCCAAGTTTGACATGGTATTCGTTCGTTCACAGTGATAAGTAGTCACCCGAAACGGATTGTCAATCCCTAATAGATCTATCCATAACATTCGCGCCCACACAATGTAATTCCCAATCACATCTATGCAATTAACAGTTCATGATTATGGACATAATGGGTTATGGTAACTTAGGCAAACACGTAATCATGGTATAAAATTACACGTTTTTGCGTCATTAAAAAACAAGCATGTTCTCACCCCAAGGATGTAAATCATTTAAATAATTATAAAACATGGGGCTATGAACTCACCTTAGCCGGTAGTTCTCTGAACGATAATAAATATCCAAATACGCAGTGGATCACACCGTCAAGTACCTAAGTAAGTACGGTCAAGTCTTAGTTTACACATTTAAGCTAACGACTCATTGTATAAACTAAATTTTCCATTTTAAGTTTATATATACCGTTATCACTTGTGTGGTGGTGCACATGGTTATTGTATTTACCATATCTATGGTTCTCGAGAAATGCGAAATTATTGTTAATAAATATATCTATATATTACGTCGTTAATAAACCCGTATTAATATCCCGGATATCTTAGTACCCGACTGAATTCCGTTAAGGTTTCGTTAATTCACTTTTGTTCACTAACATACCCTTAGGTTTTTAGTTGTTACACTTTAGTCCCTAGGTTTATAAATATAAACATTTATATTTTTAAACCCTTTAGTTTTGATAGTTACCTAATTAGTCCCTTAAGTTTACCAAGGTGTAGTTTAGGTCTTTATAATTTCACTTAAATCCTTAAGTTTCATAATGTTTCAATAATAGTCCCTGGAGTTATTGAAATTCGAAAATGATAAAGTTAATCCTTTAATTTTCGAATTTGGACACTTTTAGTGGTCCTTCAAGTTGCGAAAATACATATAAGCTCCAAATAAACTTCAACAAGTGTCATTTCTCTTTGTTAAGCTCATTTAAGTTATAAAAGTTGTTTCGGCTTAAAAATAAGCTTATCGAGCTTATTTTTGGCTTAACGGGCCTTATTGGGCCCGTTAAGGTCCGTTGAGCATTTTAATGATCCGTTATAGTTTTAATAAGTCCCGAAGTCTTTAATAAGCTCATGTGGGTCTGTTAAGCTTAAATAACTCGGACTCATTATGGCTTATCAAGCTTATTGGGGCCGTAAGCCTCAATCGCTTATCCCGATACACCTTTTATGGTTTTTAGCTTTGCTAGCTTAATTACCAATCCTATTAAGAGCCCACAACCTGTTTTTAGTCTTTTCAGCTTATTCAAAATAAGCTAATAAGCTTTCTTATTGGGCCGGCTTGGGTCTGTTAAGGCCCGATAAGGGCTTTAGAGGTTCGGACTCAATTCTTTTGGGTCCAATGACCTTTCTAGGATTTTAGAAGGCTTATAGGCTGTTTAAGCTCTCGAATAAGCTGTGGGAGCTTATTCGTGGCGTATGGCTTATTTTGTGGACTCGGTAATGGGCTAGATGGCCCACTTAGGTTCGTTTGGCTTAAAGAAGCATGCCAAAGGGTCCATTAAGGTTCTTAGGTTCATATTAAGCTCATTAAGTCGGCGTAGCTCACAAAAAGCTATTTAGCATATTATGGCTCATAGGCCTTCGCTTGGCCTCACTAATAAAGCTACGAGTCCATTAAGGGCTCGGCTAGCTTCTTATAGGTATTTTCGGATTCAAGAGAAAACAATAAGCACCCTTAGCCCTTGAAATAAGCTTTCTAAGCATATTTATAAGTCGCACAACTTACAACCCGAGGCTTGTTGGCTGTTGGGGCCCGGGCCTAGCAACTCTTGGACATTATACGAGTCCAATCATGGCCCGTTGCTCCCTTAGCAACGTACATGGTTATTCGAAGGCCCAAATAGGCAAGAAGGTCATAGTAATTTAGCTCATAAGCACAGCCACCCTCTTACATGCAAGTGCTTATTAGGGTCGTATGTGTATTCCCAAGTCATCTTAATTTGTTTACAACGAAAGTTTACGTGGGGGTTTTCTTATATTCGAACGGTTTCCAAACCCTTGCTCGTTACTAGGTCACGTCACTTGGTCCTTTATATTTAACACTACACCCGTCGTTATACGCAATAACTTTTGCGTATAACACACATGTTATTTATTATTTGCGAACTCACGCTAGCACACTAAGTATATACGCGACATATTAACTAAGTAAAATTCATAGCGAGTGGTAAAGGATTATGAACGAGTTAGTTCGACTTACAAAGGGTCCTAGTGTTCTTGATTCGAGTGTTGCGAAGTGATCTCTACCCGTATACACCCAACGTGTATAACTATAAGCTCCAAAGCTTATAACCTTTGACCCTTAGTTTGTATACCCCTTAAACCTTTATACTCGATCTTTCAAAAGCTTCCTTGAGTCTTTGGATCAAATATAGGTTGAATGTAACTCGGTTAGATGTACACCGAATGGGATGGAGGAAAAAAATCTAAGAGAAAGTTTAACTTGAGAGAGTCTTAAGAGTTTGGAAATGTGTTATGAGACTAATGAGTCTTATTATAGGCAAAGCAGTTAGATTCTCCTTAGTTCATAAATCAACCAAATCGTGCCCTAGGAAGTGGTTTTTAAGAGTTCTAGTTTGCTACCCCTTGTATTTGGTTAAACCACTAAGTACCTTGTCTTAATTACACAATATATGTACAAGGTAGGCTTAGATACATGAAATCTTGTGATTTGTGTGTTTGTGGACATTAGCCAGTGGCCTAGGGACCCAAGCAAGGGAGTGAAGTCTTTAACCATTGGGTAATTAGGTTAGTTGAGACAATTAAGGACAAGCATTAATAAGTTTAGGTAATGTACTAGTACTTTTAGGAACCTTAGCAAATTTTTAGTATCCTAGTAAATCACCTAGGGACGATTTTGTAGTATGGATTACTTGCCCAATTTTCGCATCAGGAATTAACACAAGATTTTATTTAATTTTTGTGTCCTAGCGTTTAATACGAGTAATGGTTTTGAGTCTAGGTAAGTCTAGTATTCCCGGGTGACGTCAAAAGTATTTTATATCGCGAAACGTAACCCCCTTTCGTTTTAAGTGACATAAAAATAAAGTACGCAAAGTATATAATTATTTTCTTAATAATTATTTCTTAATTGGTTGATGTAAACCTCAATTTATTTTATGACCGTTTACATTAATTGATTATTCCCAGTCTACGCGGTTTAGCTTAAAAGTAAATATTAAAAATTAAACGCGTAACGGACTAAATTAAATAGTGATCATTAATAGAGTCGTACAATGACATGAAAAATGAGAAATGTTACAGTCTCCACCCGTTAAAAGAGCTTTGTCCTCAAAGCTTAAGACCTTGTAGTGGATGACGAAGCCCGGTTTGTGAAGAGTTATGGGTATTTTTGTTTGAACGAATCTTCACGTTCCCAGGTGAACTCAGGGCCCCGCCTAGAGTTCCAGCGAACCTTAACCAGTGGTATCCGGCTTCGCTTCAATCGTTTGATCTCCCGTTCCATGATTTCAACGGGCTCTTCCACAAACTGGAGCTTATCGTCAACATGAATTCCTTCTAACGGCATGACTATTGGTTCGTCAGCGTAACATTTCTTCAGATTTGATACATGGAATGTGTGGTGAACTCTGCTCAACTCTTGAGGAAGTTCCAGCCTGTAGGCAACCTTTCCAACTTTTGCTAACACTTTGAAAGGTCCGACATATCTCGGGTTCAGCTTGCCCCGCTTACCGAACCGTAACGACGACCTTGTCCAAGTTGAGACCTTGAGCATATAAACTCCGTCTCCAACTCGAACGTCTATGGCTCACTTCCGATCAGCGTACTCTTTTGTCATCCCTTGCCGATTGCATCCTTTGCTTGAACAGGACGTCTTCATCCATTGTTTCTTGGATTAATTCCGGCCCAGTGCAGTTGGGCCTCCCAACCTCGGCCCGCATACTGTGATATACGGCATTTTTCGACATACAGTGCCTCATAAGGGGCGGCCTTTATGCTATCGTGATAACTGTTGTATGAAAACTCGACCAATGGCAAAGCTTAACCCAAACCTTTGCCAAAATCGATTACGCAACCACTAGCAAGTCCTCGAGAGTTTGAATGGTCCTCCTCTGCTCTGGCCGTCATTTTCTGGATGATACGCAGGCTCCATGCAGCTAATATCCTGTACCCAAAGCTTTTGAAATGATTTTTTTGTTGATTGTTTTCTTGTTTTTGTTTTTTTTTGTCCTTTTTTGTTTGTTTGTTTTGGGCAGAGAGATTTGAAGTGAAACTTCCATCTAGATCACAGATAATGGATGCAGGTATCACCCGAGTGCTTGGGCCACAACCTATTCAAGTACAACCTTGCCCAACTTATCCAACGGATCATAGTCTCCCGTATTGGTAAGAGATTGAGCAGATTTTGTAAGCGATCCACCATGCACCCAAATGGTGTCGAAACTTGTGACGACCTAGGAAGTTTTGGTGATAAAATCCATTGTTATCATTAACCCACTTCCACTCGGGTTATTTCTGGTTGTACTAGCAATCCTGATTGCCTTTGATGTTCGTCTTGTTCGGTCCTTGACGCCTAGTGGCACAGGTCAGGCATTTTGCTAACATACTGGCATGTCCAGCCTTCATGTTTAGACCACCAAAAATAATTTCTTCACATCTTGTTACATCTTATCGGAACCCTCGTGATGGATAGCAAATTTCGACAATGGATATCATGCATAATCAAGGATCTTAAGTCCTCCATAGCAAATGTATCCAACTCCAAGCAGTGTAATCAAAAGTTTCCCATCGGCACGCGGTTCCAATCTTTCTTGGGTATATCCCTTCGTAATCAAACCTCCTACGTCTTCATTTACGATATTCTCTGGTTTCTGGGCTTCGATCTGAGCTTCTAATATTCGTTTGGGAAGATCCAAACCCAATTGTCATAACTAAGGCTCGAACCCCAATGGCTCAATCCGTTCTTTACGGCTCAGCGCATCGGCCACTACTACGTTTAACTTTCCCTAGGATGATAACTAATATCACAGTCGAGTCACTCAGTAAAACTAGCCAACGCGTTGCCCATTTAAGCTCCCTTCTGATCGAAATAGTGTTGTACTTTATTGTCGGTGAAATACAGGTGCACTGGATTCCAGATAGATAGTGTCTCCAATCTTTAGGCAACACTACGATCCAAGCTCTAAACTAAATCTTGAGTGGTGTAAGTTCTTCCTCGTGAACTTTTAACTGTCGAAAGAAGCATAGCAATCACCCTTCTCTCTTTGCATAACACAAGCACCTAAAGCCCATTGTGTTACGCACAGATCCGATCACAGTATACCACAAAGTCGTTTCGCTCCCTTCTAGGTAAAGCCAGAATTGGGGCCACTGCAACAGCTTCTGCTTTATCAACTGGACAAGCGTTCTCATTTCCTTTATCCCCCCCCCCCCCCCCCCCCCCTCTACCTAGTCGAAAAACTTGATTCCTTTCGAGTAAGTTTCGTCATGACTTAGCAAAAAATCTTGAAAAACCGTTCAATGAACCTACGATAGTAAACCAGCAAGACCTATAAATTGGCGATCACCGTAGTGTTCTTGGGAAGATGCCCCAATCTCTTGATATACTCTATCTTGGCCGGGTCACATTATGCCTCTACTATCAATGACAATGTCCGAGAAATTGGTACCTTCGAATCAAAATTCATTTTGAAAACTTTGCGAACAACTTCTCCTTCTTAAAGCAATATTATTCCAAAATTGCTTTAAGGTGTTCTTCATGCTCTCTTTCGTCTTTTGAATAAATAAGTATGTCATCGATGAAGACGAAATTACGAACTTGTCCAGTAAGTTTGCACACTCGGTTCATGAGGTCCATGAATACCGCAGGTGCGTTTGTCAGTCGCCAAACGCATAACCTGGAACTCGTAAGGGCCAATACACTGAGTTCGAATTGCCCGTCTTTTGGAATGTCTTGTTCTCGTACTCTAAGCTGGTGATATCCTGATCTCAGATCTATCTTCGAATAAATACTGGATCCTTATAGTTGATCAAATAAATCGTCGATCCTCAGGAGTGGATAACGATTCTTTACTGTCAGTTTATTTTAAACTCGCGCAATCATGGACATCTGAACGAATCCGTCCTTCTTTTTGACAAATAAGACCGGGGCTCCCCAAGGCGAGGAACTAGGCCTTATGAATCCTTGTCAGAAAGCTCTTGTAATTTGTTCTTGATAATCAATCTCATTTCGGATTGGGCCAATCGATATGGTACTCGAGCTATAGGAGCGGCTCCCGGAATTAAGTTGATTTTGAATTCCACTGTCGAGCAGGAGGAAGACCTGGCAAGTCCCTCGGAGACACTTCTGGAAAATGCTCTGACGATTGGTACGACCCTATCTGTTTTCCTTTCCGACTCTTGTCCTCCTCTTTCTTGGCGGATATCTGTGCTAAAAAGACCTGGCATCCCTTGGCCATGTACTCTTGAGCTTTTGAACATGAGATAACTGTCAACCGGGATTCTCTCCCGTTGCTACTTTCGTTGCCACGAAAAGTCAAAGTTTCATTCCCGTAGGGAACTTGAACGAGTTTCTCATCGCACACTATCACAGCGTGACATCTTCTTAACCAGTCCATACCGATAATGACGTCGAAACTACCCAGTTCCACGGGCATTAGATCTATGTTGAACGGATGGCCTAAGAAATTTAAGGTGCAACCTCGTATGATTGTGTCTATCTCGACTAATTTCCCATCAGCTAATTCGACATCATAACAATTTTCTAATGAAGTTGGGGCGATGTTTATCAAGGAACTAAATGCAGTGGATATAAAACTTCTATCGGCACCAGTGTCGAATAAGATAGATGCATAGTGGTTATTTAAGAGGAACGTACCCGTGACGACATTTGCATCAGGGTTTCCTGGTGCATTTCCCCTCTTTTCTGCATTCCCAACTGCATAAACCCATCCTTGTGCGTTCCCATTCCCTCCATCTTTATTCTTCAGTTTGGACAATCTCTCTTAGAAGGTCCAGGTGCTAACCACACTCAATACAACCATTTCCCTTGGGAGTTCCCCATTGTCCCACCTGCTGCGTGTTAGCAACAATGTGCTACCCATTATTTCTGCAATTGCGAGCAAAGTGGCCCTACTTGTTGCACTTGTGGCACCTCTGGGTGCACGGGCCCTTGTGGTGGAGATGGCACTTGTTGCACTTGGGCAAGGATCCCCCATAAGGTTTCCTTTCGCCTGTCCCCATGTTGTAGACTTTGGCGACATTCTGCCTCTTGAAGGATTGCTGTTGGGACCATGGTTTTTCTAGGATGAATCAATCAGCCATCCTTTTGTTGTCAGATTGGCCCTTCCGCCTAGAATGCGGAGTTTCTGGTCCATCAAGTACATGCCAACTCAAATAGTCTCATCCAACTCTTGGTCTTGGCATATATGGACGTTCCCCATAAATGGTGTCAGGAGTCCACTGATGTACTTGTCAACCTTCTCGGTTTCATCGGCAACAAACTTGGTACATATCAGGGTTAACTCTTGGAAACATTCAGTGTATGCTGGAACATCGTTTCCCTTGACCTTCAGGTTCCACAGCTCAATCTCTAACTTCTTGATTTCGCCCTGCGGACAGTACTTGTCCGTCATCTTTTTCTTGAGTACTTCCCAAGTCATTGCATATGCCTCTGGACCTAAGGTTCTTATCTGACCATTCCACCAAGTCAAAGCAGCACCTAACAGAAGTGGCAGGTGGGGCAAACTGTTACTTGTTCTCAATAGGCAACACAACAGCTGATATTGAAAACTGACTACGCATCCACTTTTTCAATCCACCGAGTTAAACCGACCACACCTTTAGCCCCCTTGAAGTTCAAAGGTTGACACTTCATGAAGTCAGCGTAAAAACAAGGGCGCACAGTTTGCACGTTCCTTCGGTTATCCCTGTGCGAACTGTGGCTTCCATCTCTATTGGTGGCGTTTCGCAAGAGAGCTTGTCGATCATTGCTTGGAAGAATTCGGGGTCCATGTGTTTTGTTTGTGACATTGACAGGGGTATTTGGTCCTCCTCTGTAGTAGGTTGCCCATGATTGTTGTCTAGATCTACAAAGACAAAACATGAGGTTTATAGTGACAGAATATAATAATATATGGATGAGATAATCAACACAAGAGAAGTATATAGTACAAGTAACACATCCATTTCATTCATAACTTTGAAAATTTTACATGAAATAGTCGTCGGAGTACACATAATACAACCCAAAAGATCTAAGGCTATGCTAGCGGGGAAAACCCCTAATACTTAACATGCCTGTACAATTGTCCTAGCAAGATACAATAACATAAATCACTAAATGTGACTGTCGGCATCCCCAGAAGCATCCTGGTGATCCGGAATCCTAGCCTCTGGTCCTGGCTGTCTAGCCCTCCTCTGCGGCTCTCGCAGTGCCAACAACTCAGTCTGCATGTCGCTCATCTCTCGCCTCATGTCTCTGATGACTCGGAGAGCCTCTACCATCTGGTCCTGGCGCCTACGGACAATCTCAGTCGAAGTCTGCTAACTCCTGCAGTTGCAAATCCTAGAAAACGAGCTCGTGTACCTGATGTTTGTGTCTGAATGAAGTACTCTGCATGCTGTAGCTGTGGTCTGGTGTCCTGGAGATAGTCCTCATGTGCATACACATGATTACACGAATGGGTCTGAAGCTCCTGATGATGCTGACTTAATACTATAACGAATGAGCCCAAGCCTCGCGGAAGCATTAGGCATCCTCCTCTACCATCCAACTGTCTCCTGAAAGAGTCAATCCTATCCCTTATAAGTAAACTTGTCAACCCGCTGCGAGTCCATATCGACTCGCTGTGATATACGAGACAACTATCCTAGCATCCTCTAGTAGAGCATACAAGTCCTGGGTGTCCCCGCACATAGGAGCTCAGTCAAGCTCTACGACCCTAGAGATGACCTCTTATCCACGGTCATATTTGCATCTCCTGGAACTGCCTCCAACCCCGCCGGATCTACACTAGTAAAATTCCTAATCCCGTACCCAACTCTCTAATCACCCTGTCGCCTCTCTTCGAGTTATCTATCGTGCTAACAAATCCATAAATCTATCCCTCGACCTCTTGTAGGTCTAAGCAGTAGAACTTTCTCTCACCTCATACTAGAGCCTAGAGTGGATAAAATGCAACCTCTGCGGGAGGTTGCTCAGACTCGGGGATTACATCCATATGGTCAACAAGGTGTGGTATGTATAGAGATGGTGTGTAGTGAGTGGTAGTAGGAGGTGGTGGTAATACGAGTAGTAACTACATCAATGTAGAGCCTGGGAGTAAAAAAAAAAAAAGATGCTTATCCTGAGTGTTTGGATTTGGTAGACACCCACATGATGGTGGTAAAGGTTGAATGTGCAGTGGGCCGTGTACCTAGCAAGAGAGGCGCTTCCCCTGCAGAGGTTGGTGTATATTGAGATAGGTGGCTGGTGAGGAGTAGACATGGTCAGAGGAGTCTCTCAAACCTCTGCCTCTATGGAAGGGATATTGGAAGTCTGGGGTCGGACGGTAATCCTAGCCCCAATAGTAATGTCAGTGGAGGGGTGGTATAATAGCTCTGTTCCCTCAGGTGGGAAAACAGGCTCATCAGTAGGTATGAACGTAGCAGAGTCAGCCGGAGCTAAGTGCCCCTCCTCCTCCTCCTCCTCATTCCTCATCATTGCGTCATCCCCTAGAAGAATCCGCCGTCATCATCCATCTCCATCATCTCCCCGTCCTTAGATAGTCAACCGGAACCATCCTCGTCTCATCGTCCTCAGGTACTCCCTCCGATCTTCTCGGGATCCGACTCGGTTAACATATCCGTGGGGGGTGACTCAGCATAGGTGAATCAATAGGAGGTAATGCAGCTCCTCAGTCCGGAAACTCAAGGTCATCATCCACGTATATACTCAGAGGTATATAGCCTTGACACGTAGTCAGGATTATGTGCCTGTACGAACATAGCTCACGCTCATGCCTCGACCTGAGGAACAGGTAGTATCTGTGGATCTCTGGACCTGGCAATGTAATCGGTGAACGGTGGGGCATACTGGCTTGGAGCGGGAAGTCCCCTCGTATCCTAGTAACGATGACCAATGAATGCCTCCCTCCGATACCTCCTCATCATCGGCTCCCCAGAAAGCTCTGCCGGGCTTCCAAGCGGTGTAGAACGGAAGTGTAGGTAAAACATCAGACGTCATGCAGAAGACATGGTTAACTGCAAAAAGAACAATAACTTATATAAGTATTTCTTATAAGAAAAAATCGTTTATGCTATGTCTGTAAGGCTTTAATAGTAAAGCCCTTAAAGTGAATAAACTGTAATATCATTTATATACCCTAATCAATTAGGTAAGCACTTAGTACCCTACTAATGCTTAACCAATGTATGTCATGTAAACATATATGCGCTAGACGTAAACAAGTAATGCATGTATGTCCCTCGCAAATCCCATTTGTGAAAAACAGTTTTGAAAATGGTTATAGTCCAGACAAAACTTGACCTGGATTCTCTATAACCATGGCTCAGAATACCAATCATGTAACAAACCCTCAAATCTGAGCACGCAGCGGAAAAGTTTGAATATCCGAGAGCGTTACATTATTGGGATCATCACACAAGATCTAGGAAACGAGAACAGAAACAACTACAAGACAGTGTCGTTTTGAAAAAGAGTACATTAGGATTAACAAATACATCGTTTGTTACCATAAGCTCAAGGCTTTCATATGTTCAACAATATAAATAAAGATTCTGGTTTATAACAATTGTCCCCAAAATGTAATAAGACCCCAATCTTAAAGTGTTTGACTCTTCAATTATTGACTCCCAATGTATCATCGCACCTCGTGGCCTTATTGACCTGAAAACATGCTTACAAACTCAACAAATGTTGGTGAAATTACCATAGGTTTATGTAAATCAATGGTAGGACCGCAAGATTTCCAAGTGTATGATTAAGCAACAAATGCAAACATCATAAAAAGTAATTACGTTTTCCTAAGCTCATGACACTAAAGCTCGAAATATATGAATGCAAATATAAATTTGCCAACAGGTGTCCGTATATGATGTGCTAACCCCGCAACATCCCAAGTTCGACATGGTATGCGTTCGTTCCCAGTGATAGCTAGTCCACGCCGAACCGAGGATTGTCAATCCCAATAGATCTATCCGATAAACATTCCGCACGAGCGCCACGAAACAATGTAATTCCCAATCACATCTATGCAATTAACAGTTCATGATTATGGACATAATGGGTTATGGTAACTTAGGCAAACACGTAATCATGGTATAAAATGTACACTTGCGTCCAATTTGTAAAACAAAGCATGTTCTCACCCCAAGGATGTAAATCATTTAATAATTGTAAAACATGGAGGCATGAAACTCACCATAGCCGGTAGTTCTCTGAACGAATAATAAATATCCAAATACGCATTGGATCACACCGTCAAGTACTAAGTAATACGGTCAAGATCTTAGTTTACACATTTTAAGCAAACGACTCATTGTAATAAACTAAATTTCCATTTTAAGTTTATATATACCGTTATCACTTGTGTGGTGGTGCACATGGTTATTGTATTTACCATATCTATGGTTCTCGAGAAATGCGAAATTATTGTTAATAAATATATCTATTTATTACGTCGTTAATTAAACCCGTTTAATATCCGGATATCTTAGTATCCGACTGATTCGTTAAGTGTTTCGTTAATTCACTTTTGTTCACTAACATACCCTTAAGGTTTTTAGTTGTTACACTTTAGTCCCTAGGTTTATAAATATAAACATTTATATTTTAAACCCTTTAGTTATGATAGTATACCTGATTAGTCCCTTATAAGTTTACCAAGGTGTATTTAGTCTAATAATTTCACACTTAAATCCTTAAGTTTCATAATGTTTCAAAATAGTCCCTGGAGTTATTGAAATTCAAAAATGATAAAGTTAATCCCTTAAGTTTTGAATTGGACACTTTTAGTCCTTCAAGTTGCGAAAATAGCATATAGATAAGCTCCAATAAAATTCAACAATGTGTCATTTCTCTTTGGTTAACTTCATTAAGTTTATAAAAGTTGTTTCGGCTTAAAAATAAGCTATCGAGCTTATTTTTGGCTTAACAGGCCTAATGGGCCCGTAAGGTCCGTGTAGCATTTTTAACAGCCGTTATAGTTTTAATAAGTCCCGAAGTCTTTAATAAGCTCATGTGGGTCTGTTAAGCTTAAAATAAGCTCGGGGAGCTTATTATGGCTTATTTCGAGCTTATTGGGCCCGTAAGCCCAATAGCTTAGCCCGATACACCCTTTTTGGTTTTTAGGCTTTGCTAGCTTATTTACCATTCCTATTAAGCCCAACAACCTGTTTTATCTTTTCAGCTTATTCAAAATAAGCTAATAAGCTTTCTTATTGGGCCGGCTTGGGCCTGTTAAGGCCCGATAAGGGCTTTAGAGGTTCGGACTCAATTCTTTTGGGTCCAATGACCTTTCTAGGATTTTTAGAAGGCTTTAATTAATTTTTTTAATTTTTTTTATATAATTTATATATTAAATAAAAAAAAATAATTTAATACTTATAGGCTGTTTAAGCTCTCGAATAAGCTGTGGGAGCTTATTCGTGGCGTATGGCTTATTTTGGGGACTCGGTAATGGGCTAGATGGCCCACTTAGGTTCGTTTGGCTTAACGAAGCATGCCAAAGGGTCCATTAAGGTTCTTAGGTTCATATTAAGCTCATTAAGCCGCGTAAGCTCACTAATAAGCTGTTTTAGGCTTATTATGGCTCATGGGCTCGCGTTGGGTCTACGTAATAACAACGAGTCCATTAAGGGCTCGGCTAGCTTCTTATAGGTATTTTCGGCTTCAAGAGCAAACAATAAGCACCCTTAGCCCTTAAATAAGCTCGTAGAGCTTATTTATAAGTCGCCAACTTACTACCCGAGGCTTGTTGGGCCTGTTGGGCCCGGGCCGAGTACTCTTGGACATTACACGAGTCCATCATGGTCCGTTGCTTCCCTTAGCCACTTACATGTTTTTATTCGAAAGGCCCTAGTGGCAAGAAGGTCATGTATTTAGCTCATAAGCACGTCGCCTCTTACATGCAAATGCTTATTAGGGTCGTATGTGTATTCCCAAGTCATTTTAATTTGTTTACAAACAAAAAGTTTAACGTGGGGTTTCATATAATTCGAACGGTTTTTCCCAAACCCTTGCTCGTTACGAGTCACGTCACTTGTCCTTTATATTTAGCCAACTACAACCCGTTTTATAATCGCAAGTCACTTTGCGTATAACACACATGTTATTTATTATTTGCGAACTCACGCTAGCACACTAAGTATATACGCGACATATTAACTAAGTAAAATTCATAGCGAGTGGTAAAGGATTATGAACGAGTTAGTTCGACTTACAAAGGGTCCTAGTGTTCTTGATTCGAGTGTTGCGAAGTGATCTCTACCCGTATACACCCAACATAGTATAACTATAAGCTCCAAAGCTTATACCTTTGGACCCTTAGTTTGTATAACCCCTTAAACTTTATACTTCGATTCTTTCAAAGCTTCTTGAGTCTTGGATCAATATAGGTTTGAATGTAACTTCGGTTAGATGTAACAAACCGAATGGTATGGAGAAAAATCCGAGAGGAAGTTAATTTGGAGAGAGTAATAAGAGTTTGGAAAATGTTTATGTGAGCTAATGAGTCTTATTTATAGGGCAAGAAACTAGTTAGTCTCCTTAGTTCATAAATCAACCAAATCGTGCCCTAGGAAGTGGTTTTTAAGAGTTCTAGTTTGCTACCCCTTGTATTTGGTTAAACCACTAAGTAATCCTTGTCTTAAGTTACACAATTATAATGGTACATGATTCACTTAGCTAGCAAAATCTTATGGATTGTATGTATGTATGCATGAAATCGTGGCCTAGGGGGCAAAAGAGAAGCAAGATGGTTAATATCCATGGTGTAATAGTTTAGTGGAGACAATTAGGACATGTCTTAATTACTTAGGAGATGTACATGTACCTTTAAGGATCATTAGTTTGATTTGCTAGCTAGAAATCCACATGGGACGATTTGTTTATGGTTTACTTGCCCAATTTCGGAAATCAAGTGATATCAACACAAGATTTTATTAAATTTTGTGTCTAGGCGTTTAATACGGGTATTGGTTTGAGTCTAGGTATTTCTAGGTATTTCCGGGGTGTGTCCGAATGTATTTTATCGCGAAGCGTAACCCTTTTACGTGACAAATAGAAATAAAATACGCAAAGTACATAATTATCCTCTTAATAATTATTTCTTACTTGGTTGATGTAAACCTTAATTTATTTGATGACCGTTTACATTCAATGATTATTTTTTAGTCTACGCGATTTAGCTTAAAGGTAAATATTAAAAGTAAACGCGTATCAGACTAAAATAAATAGTGATCATTAATAGAGTCGTACAATGACAAGAAAAATGAGAAATGTTACATGTAACGTCAAATGTTGTGCCACTAGTAGATCACTCTAAAAATTCTAGTCCTTTTTCTTACTCCAAACACTTTGTTTGTTCTACATGTCATAAGTGTGTCTTTAATGCAAATCATGATGCTTGTATAACAAAACTCCTGAAGGAAGTGAATTCATGTAAGGTTAAATCCCATAAGACTAGAAACAGTAACAAACCCGTAGAACACAAGAGTCATAATCGGAAACCTCGTAGGCAGATCTCTATAAGACATAGGTTTTCTCCTAATAAGTCTTCCGATGTGTATGAGAAAACGTCTCCTAGATCTAATCTTAGGTGGAAACCAACAGGTAGATTTCTCAATACTGTTAGTCTTAGGTGGGTTCCTACGGGAAAGATATTCACTTCTTACACAAGCAAGGCTGACAGTGAATCCCCACATGATTCTAATGTAGATATCTCTAAAATTCATAAATGCAAACAAACTCTGGATTTAAATGCAGGTACATCAATCAATGTTCAGCAAAAACAAAGAATTGATTTCAGTGCAGGTACATCATACAATGTCAAGCAAGAAAATCTCAGAGTGTGATTGCTGAAAAAGCTGATATCTCATAAACCAGTGTCATAGTGGATTCACAAATGATGAAATAGAATGACGTTTGAACACAACAGTTCAAGCCTCAATCCTCACTGTCTGATGATGTTTGAACAACACACTTTAAGCCTCGCTCCTTAATGTCAAAGAATGACATTTGAACACAATGGTTCAAGCCTCGCACCACAATGTCAATAGAAGTTCCTATATCAGATATGATAGTTATGACGTCAATGATAGAGTTGAAAAGTCTATTCGGTCTTTGTTCGACGAATATTTCAATGGAGAAAATCAAGTTGTTTCAAAGTTTTCCGATGTTACTACTGCTGATGCATCCAATAAAAGTCAATAACAACCAGATTCAACTTCAACTACTTCACCTCTAGCAACAACTGTCACTGCTGATGGAAACTTTGACATTGATATATTTTTATTTTTCTCTTTATTTTGATTTATAAATATTTTTGAAAAAAAATACAAAAGTATAAAATCAACAAAAAGAAAATACAAAAATATAAAATCTAGAAAAACAAAATATAAAATCAGAAAATTTCAAAAATACCAAAAATAATCTTCTCGACATGTCTTTTGGAATCGACAACATTTACGTACCTAGAAATGTCGATTAACATTGACACGGGTGTGTAAATGAAGTTCGAGCAAGAGTTCAAACTTTTCAAAACATGTCATTTCTAAATTTTCTATATGACTTGTGTACATTTTAGTGCATAACCCGGTCCCGAATGTAATAGGGGCATGTACGCTTCAGTGCACGTACTCTACAAATAGAAGAGAAGTCTTATATCATGTGTTTTAAAAACTGTTGAACATAATTTTTCAAAAAGAACTTTTAATGTCAAATTGTTGGAGCAAGTGGGAGCCCTCCTTGTGGTTGTGTGTAAACCCTTAGTTGACTTCATTGGTTCTTGTGATGCTCGTCATGAGACAAGTTATTAAAAGTTATTCATCGTTGAGGCTTTGCATACTTATGGTTGTGTTTGTTTTGTTTGCTTTATATATGCCTTGAAATGTATATAACTGCAAATTATTTTATAAAACTAAAAATAAAACACAAACCTATTTTAAAAACTAAATCTTGTTTAGTTTAAAGTTTAAATATGAAAATTTGGAAACAAGACAAACTTGATTTTTATAAATAACACTAAATAAATGTTATGATTGTTATTTAATGTATTATTCAAACTAATATTTATTCCACCTAGGTTATATATATTAGTCAAGAAAATGAACAACTTGACACACATAAAAACGAGTATTAGACTTAAGTTAAAAATAGTTTTTTACCTTGTGCTATGAAGGATGAATGCATGCTTCCTCGTACACACTTTTTGATCATTTATCAAAAAATTAATACCCGTCAAATTTAAGTCATGTTGTCCAATTGGTTGAGAACACTTGCATTTACTCTTCACTCTGCGTGAGACGTAGGTGAATTGTAACCCAAGGTGATTATTCTCTATGCATGAGACCTAGATACATTCTCGCATGTTCTCACATTTGATGACTTAATCGAGTTAAGCAGGTAAGACCTTGGCTCAAGGCAATGATGGGACTAAACAAGCCAGGTTGACATTGTTTTTTCGGTTACAAATGTCATGAGTCCCATATGGCCTAAGAATTGCACAAGATTTGCAATTAGTAAACGTTACCTACCTATTGAATCTATCATTGCTAGCAGATAAACTGATGTGATGGTGGAACCTCAATGAGAATCTTAACCTTTCGTAAAATTAATTATTTTATATATAAACTTGAGTAGTTAATTTTAAAAGGATTAATTATCGAAAATACTAAAATCTTGAACTTTATTTTATAGATGGCTGCAACTCAAACCACAAACAACAACTCAATCAAGTCAATTCGCAAAAAAGAGAAGTTGAATGGTAGCAACTTTTTGGACTGGTATCGCAACCTAAGGATTGTCCTTAGGAATGAACAAAAGTTGCACCACCTGGAAGAGGCCTTACCTGAAGCGCCTCCTGCCACTGCAACTGCTACTGTTCGCAATGAGATCCAAAATAACTTGGAGGACTGGCCAGCATTTGAGATCCTACAGGAACTGAAAACTATGTTCCAGCAGCAGGCTGAGCAAGAACTATTTGAAACTGTCAAAGCATTTCATGCTTGCAAGCAGTAGGAGGGGCAATCTGTTAGCACCTATGTGCTAAAGATGAAAGCCTACTTAGATCAGATGGAGCGTCTTGGCTATCCCATGCCTCTAGTCCTTAGGGGTGAAGATGATTCTTACTTCACTCTCAAAGGATTATGACTAGTTCGTGCAAAATTATAACATGCACGGGATGGGGAAGACTATACCTGAACTGCATGCCATGCTAAAACTTGCAGATAAAGGTATACCTAATAAAACTCCTACTGTCCTAGCTATAAGGCAAGGTTAAATCCAAAAACCTAAATTTCAAGCACGAGGCAAGGGAAAGCAAAGAGGCAAGGGAAAAAGCAAGTTGGCTTATGCTCCCAAGCACAAGATCCCCCCGCCTGCTAAAAAGGAGCATCCTGCTAAGGAAACTAAGTGTTACCATTGTCACAAGACTAGACACTGGAAGAGGAAACATCCTCTATATTTGGCAGAGTTGAAGAAGAACAAAGCCAGTGCATCTGGCATATCAGGTATCTTCACTATAGAATTGTTCTCATTTCCTAAAAGTAATTCCTGGATTTATGACACTGGTTATGGAACTCACATTTGTAATACAATCAAAGGGCTTAGAGGATATCAGAAGTTGATTAAAGGAGCTTTGGATCTGTATGTTGGCAATGGCCATAGTGCAGCTGTCGAAGCCATAGGGAGCTTTAAACTTATCCTCCATAGTGGAATGATTCTTATATTAGACAATTGTCATTTTTCCCCTTCTATTAATAGAGGGATTGTTTCACTTTCACATTTATGGGAAAAAAGTTTTCGTCATAAATTTATGGATAATGGTGCTATTTTAGTTTCTAAGGATAATATGTTTTATTTTAATGCTTTTCCACGTGATGGCATTTTTGAGATTGATATGCAAATCAATATATACCAATAAATGTTCTATAACACATGAAGCAACCAAGAGAACCAGCACAACTAGATTTCTACTTTTCTATTGCATTATCGTCTTGGCCGTTATAAACATGAAACACATTGAAAAAGCTACAACACGATGGGCTATTTTGAATTAATTAAAATAGAAGAGTCTTTTGATGTATGTGTATCTGTGTACATATTCTGGCAAAATGGCAAGAAAGCCTTTCACTCATGCAAGTGAAAGAGCTGATGATCTACTTGCAATCATACATAGTGATGTATGTGGACCATTTAGAACCACGTCTAGAGAAGGTGCTAACAACTACATTACTTTTACTGATGACTTCAGTAGATATGGTTATGTTAACTTGATTAAACATAAACATAAAGCTTTTAAAATGTTCAAGGCTTTCCAAAACGAAGTAGAAAATCAACTCGGAAAGACTATAAAAGCACTTCAATCGGATCGAGGAGGCGAGTATTTAAGTCAAGAGTTTTTAGATCATCTAAGAAGTCATGGGATCATCTCACAACTTACTCCTCCTTATACGCTAAAACACAATGGTGTATCGGAAAGGAGAAATCAAACTTTACTTGATATGGTTTGATCCATGACGAGTCTAACTACTTTGCCAATGTCCTTTTAGGGCTATGCTCTAGAGTCTGCTATACGCATACTCAATATGGTTCCAACAAAGAAGGTTAATAAGACACCATACGAAATATGGCACATGAAAGTCCCGAATCTGTCTTACTTGAAAGTCTGGGCTGTGAGGCGCTTAACCTATTTCCATCATAATACGTTTCCCGTAAACGATTAATACCAAATCATCCAACTATTGACGTAACATTACATAAAATACGCCGTTACTTTTCCATTATCACTATTCGTGAACAAATAGAATACTTATAACTAAACACAAACACACTTAAAATGAGATGATCATACACCTCAAAACAATATCCTATACCTATTCCAACCACTTAGTACACATATATTACACATAACACACAAGAAACACACAAAATGAACTCTTAGCCATTTCTAAAGGTATCACTAACCTGATTAAATCACGATTGTTACAGAAGGTAACTAAGACACCATCAGGTTATGGAATTGGAAGACTCCCATTAAGTCTTAACTGAAGTTCTTAATTTGTTGACACCCCGTTAAGCGTGCTATTAGCAAACTAGAGTCAAGAACTGTCAACATATATTAACCTCCCAAACGAGAACAATTTTATTGTTGCTCGACTTGCTGCGTTTTTGGAAAAAGTCTCCTCTTACAAGAAGCAAGTAGGAGCATATATTTTGGAGAAAGTCTCTTCTTACACAACCTTCTGAATGTACTAGTGAACAACATAATGAATGCTGAGATATAGTCCATGAAAGAAAATCATTTTAGAATTTGATTGATCTTTAACCAATTAAGTCTGAGAGGTTAAATTGGTTCTTCTAGGATAAGACTAATATGGACAGTAATGTATACGCATTTAAACGCACACCTAGTGGTAAGGGTTTTACTTATACCCAAGCGATTGACTATGTTTAAAACTTCTTTACCTTGCAAGCGTTAAATAAATAAAGATATTAATTACCATACTTGATTTCTTGAATATGAAATATGGCAATTAGATGTAAAAAAAATCCTTCTTGAATGATTACCTTTGCGAGGACGTTGTGTACTCAAAAGGGTTTTTGAATCCAAGTTATCTTTAGAAAATGTGCAAGCTGCAAAATCCAAGTGTGGATCGAAGCATGCATATAGGAGATATAATCTTAAATTTAAATCAATAATTTGATTTTGATTGAAACAAAGATAACTTCTGAGTACACCTTAAAGCTAGTCGGAGCATTATGTTTTGTCTTTCTTATATCTCATATGTTTTCAACATATTGGAAATGATATTTCTCCTAAGCTGGATTTTAATCCTTAGTTTGGAATAATATTTCAATCGAGAGATATACAAAATAAAACATACAACCTTGGAGCATATGTTTATTAGGATAGACATACGTGATTAATAAGTCTAACACAATATGACACATCATTGAGCAAGACTCAAAATTCTATCTCACCTAATGAGATTGAACACATGCATGAAAACGTTTAGTTTTGCTAAAGGTTTTATTATGTATGCCATGATATGTATTAGACTAATTGTAACACTTGCATGAATGCAAGATGAACCGACAACCATAGTAACTAAGTGAAAGTCATTAGACTGCTATTGAAAGAACATTTTAAACGGCCTGTAAAGGACTAAATACATGTTCATTGTTTATGGATTTTTGATAAGAAGATAAGTGTTAGCTTATACACTAACGCTTATTTTGATTGAGATGATGCTCAATCCTAGTCATAGCAGGATTTCATCATAAATGATAATACTGCTGACTAGACATGCTTAATTGAAAGCATTATTGCACTATTCATTAAAGAATAAGAATACTTCACAGTTTAGGAAGCTGTTAAGAAGACTGTCTAATATATGTCATTTTTCTTGCTTTAAACAACCTATGTAATGTATTGTGGCAACGCTAGTATTACTGTATTAGCACTTGAATGCACATATAAAAAATGACAATCATTGTATGATTCAAAACCTTCACATATGTGAGTTTTGAAACAAGTATTCTCAAATTTCACTCAGATGATAACTTAGTTGGTACTTTTTACAAAGTCAGTGTCTTGTACCAAACATGTTTATCATGCTAGAAACATTGAACTTCGACCTGCTAGTAGTCTCATGTATATCTGTTTTTAGTATTTGGATAATGAAACGTTAAACAGTTGTATTAAACAACGAATTGGTATACCTTGTATGATCGTCTTCATTTATACAACTGTGTTGTATATTATCATGTTTAAATCCATGAATAATTTATTTATTCTAAATCGTCCATTGTCAGTTGATGATACGGGAGTATCATTGAAATAAGGCAAATGTGAGTGTTTTGGTCATATTCATATGGTATGAATATTAATGGATGATACCGCCAAACTCATATGTTGTTCATTGGATGAACATTGGACTGACCCAACCTATGAGATATCACTACATGGATTGGTGTCAATAGTGAATCTTGCAAGTGGTTATGTATCTCATCCTCAGACTTGAGATACAAGTAGGTTTTGTGTGTGTGGAATGTCAATCTTTGATATGGTTCAACACTGACCTGATGAAGGCTGCTATAAAGGCCATTTTCAGGATGGATGTGAAACACATGATAGACACGTGCAGTCAAAATAGGATTTGTTCATCCATATGTTTTGGAGTTAGATATTACTGGGCCCCTTGATTATTTGAACAGATGTATGTGTGGCCGCACCCAAATGTAATTAAGATGATACTTGATTAATTTAGTAATCTAGTTCAATGTCTATTGATGTGTCATTGTGAGTAGGTATTTTATGTATCAAGTTTTACTATTTATTTTATGCCGACTATACCTAAAAACAACACTTTCACGGGCAGTATACCCGATCAGATGTAGCTTCGTTTGTAAGTAGGGTGTCCATCACTAAGAGCGAGATCGTTAATTCCTAATTCTATCATTATTTTAGTTATCTATGTTAGTACTAAATTAATCTAATTTATGTTAAGCCTAAGTTAAACCTAAACTAATGATAAAAGGAGGGTTTCAGCCTGAGAGATTAGCACAGTTTAGGTTATCTAACCTAGGGTTTTGATGACAAGTAAAGCAATAAACACACACAAGAAGATGAACAAACGATAGAGGAGCAGTCAAGAACTAATGTAAGAAAAACATGTCAACCATGAATAATCCGATAAAACACTGGTTTGTTTATTAGTGCAATGATTGACTTATCTTGAAGGTCATATCATTCCTAGATTTAGGCGGTACTTCTTCCTAAAACCTAGACACACTAATTCTATCATAATTAGACGCATCCGCATAAAGCAAGCATTTGTTGATTATAATCTATCTTAGGAGATCAGCAATGGTGTTCTTACTAAACCCTAGCTCATGGAGACTTTACCTACTTACTGCTTAACGGCTCTTTATATACTAGTAGTCCACTGTTCGAGTCTTTACCAATGGAATAAGAACGTACTCGTTGATCCCAGGGTCACCTGCTCGTCCAACTAAGTTTACTAAGGTTAATATTTGTGATCCTATGATTCTAGATATATAAATTGCAATATGGAGAGCTATCTC
Source organism: Tanacetum coccineum (assembly GCA_026074375.1). Taxonomy (NCBI): domain Eukaryota; kingdom Viridiplantae; phylum Streptophyta; class Magnoliopsida; order Asterales; family Asteraceae; genus Tanacetum; species Tanacetum coccineum. The sequence continues at coordinate 84,721 of BQNB010007507.1, forward strand.
GAACTCTTAGCCTACGGCCAAACAACACCGAAGTTGCAGCACATTAAATATGTAGGACTAGACCCAATTGAATGATAGGTCGCATACTTAAGCACGTAAACAAGTATAAATTGATAAACATAATCAACAATCAACAATAAATTAAGCAATCGATATAAACAAACCAAACATTAAACCTTCATAAACATGGCTGATACCTAAAGGTATCAGCCGATAGTCATTGTAAAAATACACACGGTTTCATATATGAATGATTAAAATAAAGAAACCTTAACCGAACGCATTTTGGGTTATGAGAAGATTACAAGAGTTTTCCTATGATCTTGAGGCTCTTTTCTGACCTTTTATGCTCCTTTATTCGTCTCTAGATCGACTTGGTGGTTTAGGGTTTCCCTTGCATGCCTAAAATTGAGTTTAAGGTCTTCTATTTATAAATTCTGGAAACAGGTCGATACGCCGTATCTGGCGATATGAGATACGACATATTAGGGATTTCTTGGAGTAAGGACCACGTTTGATATCTTTTAGAATCTTCTAGTGCTTAATAAACCTTGGATACGGCATATAGAGGCTCCTGGATACGACGTATAGGATCTTCAATTCTTCATGGTTATTTGTAAAGTGTAGGCACGGATACGCTGTATCTTCTTGATGGATACGACGTATTGGGTAAAACCAGTTGGTTCTTCTTCGTTAACTAAAGTATTATATACAGCGTATCATTGATGTGGATATGGCGTATTCTTCAAAGTCAGGAAATGGTCTTTTAATTCGTCAAAGTCTTGGATACGTCATATAGGTCTAGAATAATATGGCGTATTGTCTGTCAGATCAGTAGATATTCTCGAACTCTTCGTTTATGCTTCAAAATGCGTGCCTTTTAGTTAATCTTCACCAAGTACTCCATAATTACTGCAATTCTCAAATACAAATGATTAAGTAACAATTCTTGCAATAATTACACAAAATGGGTTATTTACATGAGATAAATGATGCTATAAAAGTGACGTTATTTGATGTCATCAAATATCCCCCACTTGAATCCTATTTGTCCTCAAGTAGCCTTTAGATGTTTATAAAAATGGAACCCTAATGATTCTTTTGTTTAAGCACTTATTCGATCTATTACAAGTACACAACCAAACACCTCACGAAATACGAAGATGAAAACACTCAAATCACTAAACTAATCTATGTGGTAACTTGTAACTAATTCGCTCAATTGCTCAGTCGTGATGAGTATTCTATCATAAGCTTGGCAAGTATACATATCTCCACCACTAGAGCTAAGGAGTAACAAGTTTATAGAGGTAAATATAGGTTTTATATAAGGCTTAGGGTTGATCATTCTATAGTCTTTCACTAGAAGTACCACTCCAACAAGGCAGCTGAAGCACACATACATAGCCGTAATGACAAAATAGACATGTGTGTTCGATCACATCCTCATTTTAATTTAACCAATGGTTAGGATGAAGAATGATATAGGGTAGGGATCTTCTAACTTTCACCAATAGTAATAAACCAACAAGGCAGTTAAGACATGCATACATGGCCGTAACGACGGAATAGACATACATGCTCGATCACATCCTCATTCACGTAAAACCCATGGCTAATGATTAGGAAAGGGAAATAAATTGTTGCTAAATAAAAATTACAAAGCAAATAGATTAAGACTAAGATACAAGCTGCTAGACACTTTTCCTGACCGTTTACCATGATAAAGACATAACTATTTACAGACGTCTTGATCATAGATCAAAAACGACAACCAAAGTTGGCGTTTCCATAACGATCAACTTCCCAATCATCCCATACTTTACATACTCTACAAGGTATGTGACGATATCTTCCACTTTATACAAAACTTTACATCGTTGATTTATAAGACGCATCAACGAATAATCGATCCTTCAAATAATTCCTTTTGTAATGCTCTTGCGAAACAATGATCTCCAAACTTTCCTTCTCTTTTTTGTTGCGATTTTTCTAATTTTTTTCACTATACTAACTACAAATCTCGGTGTAATTTCACCATCTTCACGATCATAATAATTCCGGATAATTCCTTTGATAATTCTTCATTCTTCAGACGTACCAATAATTATGATGGTAGCAAAAATACATGAGCTTTGACTACTTTATACATTCCTATTTGCAATGTGTAAATTTCCAACCGTACCAAAGATAGAAAATGACACAAGACTCGGGAAATACATACTTTACACTTTAAGCAACTAGCAACTGTAAATTAAACTTAATCTAACAGGGTAGGTTAAGGTGTAAAGGTGTAACGAAACAAATAGTTGGTGTAATTCCTAAAGGATTGGCTCTACGGGTTATTCTAGGGGTATCTTACTCTTATAGTGAGAGTAAACAAAGGGTTTATACGGGGGTTAACTAACCAGTGTAGTTAGTTAATAAACAACATGAATAGGCTTTTTGGGTGTAATCCTAAAAATTTACCAATTTAAACAAGTTACTCCATCTAAATCCATAGTACTCATCACTGTGATCTCGAATAGATATACCAAGCCAAGTTTTAAAGTCTACAACATCACCGGCACACTCATATTTTTGTGGAATTTGGGTAAACATTTGGAAACGGATAAGGTTAAATCCTCACAATATCTAATAAGGGTTATTGTGTGCGGGTTATGTAACAAGTAATTTCACAAAAGTATGCTTGAAATTTTTTTAAATTTGAGCATAATTTAAGCATTTTAATGTGAAAAATAGGACAAGTATACATTCTAATTCCCATCCCCCCACTTGAATTATACAACGTCCTCGTTGTATAGATAAAACATTAAAAACGGGAATTGATGCGGTCGTCGTAGGACTTCTACACGAATTTTTA